>CAUZXS010003068.1:65000-67500 GCA_963585895.1 Sepioteuthis lessoniana | reverse complement strand
GACTCATTATAGACTACTGCGTATATGTGTCGGATTAATCCCGAATACGCTAACAAGACTACATGCTTTTATACTATCATATAACCTCACAAGCACATACGTGCCCCCCCCGACGAATATATATATATATATATATATATATATATATATATATATATATATATATATATATATATATATACGTATATATATAATTATATATATATATATATATATATATATATATATATATATATATATGCATTCTGTCTCTACATAAATGCAGTTAATATTAAAGAAAGCGTTTAGGTTAATCATTATATACTTTTAGTAGCTATATAAATTGCTGACAACTTCATATATATATATACGTTTCCTCCCAATCATCATCAGTTAAAACCACTGGAATGTTTTCTTGAGCTGAATTTACCTTGTATATCTCACCACGTTTTATCCCGTTTTTGATTATGATGCCATGGAAAAAAAAAGTGCTTATACGTCCTGCGAGTCGGGAATGTTGGTCTAACTGATTGTGCCCATAGCATTTGCGGAATTTTATGCTGTTTTTGTACAGCCACATGAATATTCACGCACGCGTGCGCTCACACATGGCCACACATGCACACACACCTAAGCCCTGAGAATGAATGAAAGAAAGAAAGAAAGAAAGAAAGAAAGAAAGAAGAAAGTACACCTTCAGAAGAAAAAAAAAGAAAAAAGAAATATATATATATACAGAGAGAGAGAGAGAAAGAGAAAGAGCGACTGAAAGCAACAGTGAAGGTCATGGTCTATACCTATTATAATAAACATTTCTCTTTCTCTTTTTTTCTTACTCACTCTCCCTCTCTCTCTCTCCCTCTCTCTCTCTCTCTCTAGCTCTCACTTTCCGCCCCTCTCTCTGTCTACACATATAAACGAATGCACTAAAATATATATGCTGAGTGTTTGCGGTTTTGTATATATATATTTTTTAACCAAAACTTCAAACAAGCAGGATACATCTCAAGGTCAATCATAGTTTAACAGTGTTTTCATTCTCCTAGTTTGGTTACCAAAGAAAGAGTATAGATCCTAGTCCTATTCTTTATCTAACCCTGACTTGCAGGACTATAATTAGATTCATACTTTTCCCGCTGGTGCTAGCTCGTTGAGAAATCCTAGGATTCGAACTACGGCTGCCGTGTCCATTTCTTAAGACTGTTATAATGTCACCATGAATGCCGCCAGCTATTCTGGCCAATCTCAACAATGCTTTAATCTGCTTTGTGTCGTTTCCCCTATTTCTAACTGCTCCAGTACTCTTTCCTATCCTTTGAAAATTATATATATATATATATATATATATATATATATATATATATATATATATATATATTATAAGAGTGTGCTTGTCAGTAAATCACTTTGTGGTTATGTGTCGAACCAAGTGAAATATAATATGGACAGTGCTCACTATCTAGGATAGAGTTATCATATATTAATGATAATGAATTAATATATATATATATATATATATATATATATATATATATATATATATATATATATATACATATATATACATATATATATGTATATATATATTTAATACAAATACACATAAATATATATACATATGTATATATATATATATTTAATACATTATATATATATATATATATGTATTCTTATATACATATATATATGTATTTATGTATGTATGTGTATATATATATATATATATATATATATATATATATATATATATATATAAAATCCATATATATATATATATATATTCACAAGCTCACTACTATCTCTCTCCATAGATATCAATCAATTTCTCTCTCTCTCTTTCTCTCTCTCTATCTCTCTGTGTATATATATATATATAGGAATATAAATATATATTCTGTATATGTAAATATACAGGGTGTCTCAAAATAGATGCAAGCCATTAATATGATAATAATGCGTTACATTGACAAGCGCATTTGAAACGTGTAATGTAAAAAAAATGTGTTCTTTGGCTAGAGAAATTTAATGAAATTTGTTTTTTTTATTATTATTTAATCAGCTTCCAGGACATACAATCTTTTTTTGAGTTTCTTGTCTCAGTGATGAATCATTATTTTATTAGTGGCTTGCATTTATTTTTAGAGGGTTTTGAATTATTTTGTCTCCAAATAAGTAGTGAAGCAAAATGTTTTTTCTTTTTTGTCCAAAGCAGAGTGATTGAGGTTCGATAATTGTTAAGGTATACTTTTTTCAAACATGAAACAAAAACGAACACAACATTACTATTAGTAGAGTTATTAGCAGTTATTAGCAGTGTATATTGAGATACCCTATATATAACACGGTAGTGGGTGTGACCCTGTGTTTCATCCTTTAAGCATTCGTCAGACAGATAGAATTTAAACCTGAGACCGATTAATATGTTGTTGTTTTTTCTTTTAGAGGTGTTGGTAAGGATATTTTGTTTGTGTGTATGGGGGCCGATTTTTGTGTCTTTGAATGTTAGTTTATTTGTGTAAGT
>CAUZXS010003068.1:17500-52500 GCA_963585895.1 Sepioteuthis lessoniana | reverse complement strand
AATCCATTTTAGATAAATAATCAGTTCCATTTCAAAGCATTCAGTTTAGCATACATACACAGTTTAATTGTCAAAAACATTTTTATTTCAAGCTATTAAGTTTACTAAAAGTATAGATTTTGTTTACACACTGTTAAATACCCAAACAGTTCTAAATTAAATAATTCAGTTTGGCGTAAGTACAGTGTCAATGTCAAAAACAGTTCCATTTCAAACAACTCAGTTTAGCATAAATATGTAGATTAAATGTAAGTACACAGTTTAACTGTCAAAAACATTTCTATTTCATCTATTCAGTTTAGTCAAACAGTTGAGTCAAGCAATTCAGTTTAGCATAAGAATGCAGTTTGGTTCTATTTTAACAATAGATAGTGCTCTATCAGGTGCTATCATTCCGGGCCAGTATGAAACTGGGAGCAATGGCAATGAAGGGGTGCTTCGCATTTCCCAAAGCCCCAGCATCACTGGAACATCACCATCAGATTGTTTAGTTTCATATACAGGACACTCGTGGTGGTGGTGGGGGTCTTACCACTCTGTAAATGAGCAGCCGGTGTATTCTACAGCCCAAGCTGACTGGACAATTCCTTTATTGAATCGACTGCTGGTTCTTTCTGATGTTTCTCATTTAAATTTATCTTTTTGTTTAATGTGTATATATAAATACGTGTGTGTGTGTGTTTACGTGCGTGCATATATATATATATATATATATATATATATATATATATATATATATATATATATATATATTACAGCAGTGTAGGTTGTCACAAAATCAATTTGTGTGTTGTGTCGAGCCAAGTGCAATATAATATGGAAAGTGCTCAATTTCTAGGATAGAGCTATTATATAATAATAATAATAATAATATATTAGATTTATATATTCAATTCATGGAATTTAGACTGCGACCCCTGGGTTTCATGGAGTTTTTTGGCAGTTAAGAAAATGAAATGAATCGAAAGTCGAAAAGTTACAGTAAAAAAAACCGTTAGGATTTTGTAGGAATTTTTACGTGTGATTGTAAGTGTGTTAGTGTGTGTGGGTGGGTGCTTGTGTTTGTGTGGGTTATAGTTGCGTATTATTGTGTGTATGTGTGGGTGGCATTTAGTATATGTGAAGGTACAAACGCAGCGCGTTGTTTTAACCGGATATCAATTCGTCGATGTGTCTTATTTTTGCTATATTATATACAGAAATAAAATAATGAGACGTTTCTTCTTAAGAATTCTTCTAGATAAACATAGTAAGAGAGACAGAGACTGAGACAGATAAACAGACAGAAAGAGAGTGTGTGTGTATCTGCGTTTATGTGTATGTGACCGGAAGTACTGAAACTTAATCTTTTGTGAGACTATTTTGTTTAGATCTGTTATTCTTGACCAATTTTGCCGCAGGAATAATCATGTGAGACTTTTTTTTTTATTTCCTGACTGTTTACAACCCAAAGTTAAAAACCCAACGGACGCAGAGGAAACGGCTGTCCATCTATGAATGATGCCTAATATTACTTTAACGAATTAACTCTCCGAATCAAAGATGCTTAAAGATTATTGCTTTACTAGAAGTAAATATTTTATTAATTTGTCCTGTAGTCTCAACAATACCAAAAATCTACAGGTTTCTTGGATATTATTTTTGAAGAATTCAACATGGTCTTGACTGCCCTGGGGTCTAGATGGTAACGATAATTTCTCTTATCTTCTGCTCTCCAAAATTTTTTCTAGGTCTTTGACTATCTGTCCAAGAGCACCAACTAACATTTGTGTTACCCTCAGCTGTATGCTCCACAGCCTTTTTTCTTTTTAGCAAGATACAGATAATTATTGTTTTTAATCCTTTGATTGGTTAGGTTTGGTTTGGTTCCTTTGTTTAATGGCATAACAAACAGTGTAGGTTATTTAATGCCAAGGCTATTTTTCTAGAAGAACTTTAGTGGTACTACTTAGCCCATAGCTGGGGGGATAAGGGGGTCCATACCTTTACCAAGGCTATTTTTCCGAAACTGAATGTAGTAGCGTGAAGGAAGTTCAAACTCGCTTTCTACGATTCCGCAATTCATTGCTTTAACTATTATACCACGCGAACACCCCCTTAATCCTTTGAGAGTCTTCCACACCAGCGTTAGCTGATAGATTCCCATTGGAGTTTGAGTGATAGCAAATCTACTCAAGTTTCCAGGACTCTTCTCAGTATGCTTGCCGATATTAATAATACTCGTCCTCTTATTTCCAAGTCCTCAGGTCCCTTTATAATAGGTATCCCTGTCCTTTTAATGTTCCATAGATTTTTTAGTACTCTAGCAAGGTCTAGGTAGTTATCTCTCTTTTCGCCTTTTTTATTTTTATTCTGTGATCTTCCGAAACGGCAAAGTCCGCTATTCGAAAGATTCTCTTTTTTCCCACAATCACTTGGTGTTGTCGTTTGGCTGATATTAGGTCATCCATTTGTATCTCAAAATCCCAGAAAACTTTTTGCGTCTCAGTTTTTAGTACGGATTCCGAGTTGTGCATATACAATTTGAATCTATGGTCGAATTTCAATTTCTTGCACAGTTCCGAGTATATCGCCTTTCCCACCCAGTCGTGTCGAGTCTTCTGGAAAAATAGATTTGGCATAAAATAACGTACAAAGGTGGATATGCCATTCAATAACAAAACTGAAGGCATTGAGATATCAGTTAGTAAGCATGTTTTCTTAGGCACTATATCTAGTCTATTGTTGTTTATTTTTCTATTAGACTGCATATATATATATATATATATATATATATATATATATATATATATATTGACGTCCTTGCTTAATTATGCCCGTATCATTTCCTGGCAATTAAAATTCATTTACTTTCTGATTTTCAATGTGCGTCTACATTAGGAATGTCGTTACGTAAGACAGATAATTGGAGAGTTATGTCAGTAATATTTGCATTGATTCGAGAATATGTCTAATCTTCCTTTCCTTGACGTTAGCAATATTGTATAAGGACTGATAAAAGCTTGATATACCTCATTTCGGGCAAAGATTTCAAAATTCGCTGCTTAATAAGATTTAGTTTATCTTACTGAGCTAAATATCCAGACGATTAATTCAGAAAATGCGTTAAAGGAATAACGGTGTGTTAAAGTGCAGCAATTTAACCTAAATTTACCAATGGTGAGCTAGCTCAAATATAGATACAATACAATGCTAATGATAAATTTATTTTTCCCTATTAAAAAAAAACAAACTATTCAATATTATCATATATAATAGGAACACTTAATTTCGTTTTCACTCTTTTACACACACACACAAACACACACACACACACACACACACATATATATATATATATATATAAATATATATATATATATATATATATATATATATATATATATATAATCTGAAATGTATCGACCTAAAAAGAAAATAAAAAGATCTAAAAATGTCGCAAAACATGCAAAATTATTGCACAAGAAAAAAAACAAAAATAAACAGAACATATACTGCAATATTTAAAAATCAAAATAGCAAAATAACTTGAAAATATATATGAATTAAAACCACCAAAGACTTTGAATTTCACGTAATCGATCTTCAGAAGAAAACACACATGCATATATATATATATATATATATATATATATATATCATCAACATCATCATCATGTCGTGCCGCTAGCACGGATATCCTGACCCTCTCTCGCCACTTCTCCTAATAATTCATCGCTTCTGGCAGGTCTTCAGGGCTACATCCTCACATAGCTGCTGAATGCATGTTCGAGCTGGTCGTCCTGCTTTTGCTTGGCCATACGCGGGGGTCCATTGGAGTACATCAATGATGAGTTTGTCTTTGCTTCTCCAGCAGTGTCTTGTGTGTCTGGTTCGTCTAACTTTTATAGTTTTCGTGACGAGAGGCAGGTGTCCGTATAGTTAGTGTGTTCTGGGGTGTTGCCGCCAGAACTTGTTCAATATTGCACGCAACATTCTTGTGTAGTGTGCCGTCTAGCTTCTTCTTCAGCCGTTTAGTTAGCGTCCAAGTAGTGCATCCATATAGCAGTATCGATACGACCGCTGCCTGGAAGAAACTGCGTTTCATTTTATCGGTCAGGTTTGATTTCCATATGATCGAGAGGCTATCGATAGCTGTCTATGCTTTCGTTAGCCGTGTGTCGATGTCTTTTTCGGTTGATGAGGCGCTGCTTCCCAGGTAGGTGAATTTGTCAACTAGTTTTAGAAAGGTTCCGTCTAGTGTGGAAATGTCGCCTGTTTGGTTATAACACATATATTCAGTTTTGTGTGCATTGACATGGAGGCCAATGCCCGTAGCGGCTCGTTCCAAACTATGCAGTAATGTTTCGGCTTGGTTGGGTGTATTCGCTAGTAACGCTATGTCATCGGCATAGTCGGCGTCGGTAATTGTTATTGATGGGTACCTTTTGCTTCTTTTCTTTGTCAGCTCGAAGCCATTTTCTCTGATTTTATCGATGGAAGTTCTAAGCACGAAGTATAGACAGATGATAAAGAGGTATGGGGCTAGAGTGTCCCCTTGTAGTACCCCTGCTACAATGTCGAAGTATTCTGTGTCTCCATCCGGTGAACGTACTTTCACTTGGGTGTTTCTGTAGAGAATTATATATATTTATTTATCAAATTACAATGTGTTATTTTCCTTTTCATGCCAATTTCCACATAGATTTTTTGTCCTATGTTATAACTGTATAACACTTTATTTAGTTTTTCTACCTAACTTTAAAACTTTTTTTTTCTGTGAAGAAAAGTCCAACAAAAATAGTTTTTTTTTTAAATCATAAATATAGGAAGCATCTTGTTTTTTTGTTACGCTGTTTGTCATGTCTTTCATTTAAAATGGCTGCATATCATTTAATAGGATTTCTCTACATATTAGTTTATTCTCTATAGGGTTTATAGTATTAGGCTTTCATAGTTCATACAAAACACCTTGTATTAAAAAAAAAACAACAAAAAATGGCATACTGTGTGACAACAAGTCATATAAGCTCTTTAAAAATCCAAGAAAAAATCAATTAAAATGAAAACATTTATGTCTGAAATATTTATTTACCAAAAATAAACAAGGTACCAAATATAAAGTAAAAACAGCGTACGACTATTTACTTGTCATCTACAAAACTATCCAAATAGGATGGTGAAGACATACGGGACGCAGCTGGAGAAGCAAGGACCAACTCATAAGGTATATTGTCAAATGAAACCCTTCACATGTACGTACCAGTGTTAGCCGACTAACAAGAACTTACCTACAACAGGTCTATGCAGACACAGGATGTACTCTGAAAGATCATAGGTTTAGAAAAGTTTGATAAATCAGAAAGTACTAAAATGCTGACCAGCAGAGGATTATAAAATCTGAAAGGAAAATCTTTCTTGTTTATGCATTATTATAAGATGTTTGGTTTTCGTTTGTTTTTTCTGTTTAAAGGTATACGAGTGGCATACAATAAGTTTCCAGACTTTTTTTTTTTGTACAGTCATTTAAAATTGTCGTAGACACTTGAAAATTCAGTATGTTATTGCTATACATCTTATGAGATGACTCCTTTTTATGATTTCAGGTTCAAATGAACAGCTACAGCAGCAATTGGAATACACCCTACTAAAGCCTTATTGTTACAGCTGGTTAATTTCAAAAATGCAATCTGACACTTTAGAAGAATGATATGCAATAAAATTCTGTTTTAAACTTGGAAAAAATTCAGCAAGAGTTCAGGAAGGGATTCCGTCGGAAGAGGCCAGCACTCTTCAAATCGGGTCTGTGGAATTTCCACCAGGACAATGCACCAGTCCACAACTCCATCCTTGTCACAGACTATTTGACCAAAATGGGTATCAAGACAGTCCCTCACCGTCCCTAAGCCCAGACGCTGTCGTTATGAGACAATTGAGGGTATGAAAGAGGCTGTGACGAAGGTCATTGACACGCTCACACAAGAGAACTTCCACGGGGCCTTCCAGAAGTTGTTGGAACGGTACAACAAGTGCATTGCAGCCGGAGCATATTACTTCGAAGGGGACTACAATTTCATATGTGTACTATCAATAAAATTGCCCATACGATAAAAGTCTGGAAACTTATCGTATGCACCTCGTATGTATACCACTGAAGTAACAGTCACTGTGATCCTGTCTTAAGTTTGAAAATCACCAGATAAAACTGTATTTGCTATTCGTCTTAATAACGTTCCATTTATATATGTATGTCAGGGAGTGTTTATAGTGTAGTGGCAAACACATTAGATTGCAACATCGCTGTGAGTGAGTTCAATCCCCAGCCCTGCTATTGTTATATAGTGGCATAATGAATAAAAAAGAAGCATAACACTTTCTTATAAAACTATAACTAACTCTTCCTTTCTCTCGTAAGGAACAAAACTGGCTTAAATGTGAAAGAGAAACAGAGAAACGAAGGACGCAGACACAGGCTGATAGGAGACTGCTATACGGACACTTTCTTCTTTGCTATGTTGTGCCATATATCATCAACAGCTTCTCAGCCAGAGTACACTTTGGGCCACTTCCCATGCTACTTCTGGGCACTCACTGGCGATGATTAACGTGACTGCATGACTGACCGTCTGACTTGGGTACCCGTGTAAATATAATTTCCCAACACCCATTTCTTCCAGTTGTCAATCCACGTGACCTACTTCCTGTAGTCAACCCACGTAAGCTACTTACACCCATGCATCCCTATCTTCTCACTTACACTGCTGGAACATTCTGCTTCAGAAATCCTTGATTGACGACAATGTCAAAATTCAAAATGCAGTACTTTTATTTTCACTTTCAGATTAGTACCTTTGACCATTATTCCACTATTACCTCCCTTTGATTTTTGTTTAATAGTACCACTATTGTTCTTCCACAAAAACGGCCTTGGAACTAAATGATTTTTGAAGGCTGATGAGTTATTAATTTTTTTCTTTGTCTCTCTCTCTCTCTATATATATATATAGTTCTTGTTGTTGGCGACCGTAAAGGGCAACCAGAAAGTTCCCTTTTCAATAGCTACTACACCGAGGTGTAAGGGAGGGCGCTGCTACATTTCCTGGATTGCTCCACTTTAATCTTGATTGTACCTTATGTTGCTGAGTGTTAAGCGAGGAGGTATCAAGTACCATTTTTAAAGTCTTTGGTATGACCCGAAAAAGTTGGTCGTTTTTCTTGTTATACAAATTTTCCCCAAGCTTTTTGTATTTTGCATTTTTAAACATCCATCGTTGACTTAACATCGCTAATATCACCCCTCATGATCCTGAAGATGGTTCAGTAGAACCAAAACGCAATACTGTCGACTTCTCAATAAATCTCTCCTTCCACTTGGATTACCTTGTTATCAATTTCTCTCTACACAATGTCGAATTACAATCCATTTTTTACTTGCACACACACACACACACACACACACATATATATATATATATATATATATATATGTGTGTGTGTGTGTGTGTGTGTGTGTGTGTGTGTATGTGTGTGTAAAGAGTGCTCAATATCAAAGCATATGTTTGAATTAGGATAGTTTGCTGATTGGTATTTTCTAGCCTTTGCGATCATCAGTCCAAGTGCTGAAAAAGTGAGTTATGGTCTAATGATCATATAGGCGATGATCATAGTGTCATCAAGTGGTGATAACTCGAAACCTTCGCTAGCCTAAATTTTTATATCATTACACACTATAAAAGTACTTGGACTGATGGTCGCATAGGCTGGAAACTACCAGTCAGCGAGTTAGCCTAATTTAGATATATTCTCTGATATTGAGCTTTCTTTATATATAATGGAAAAACTAAATTCTACAGCAGGAAAAAGTATAGAGATGAAAAAACACAATGTCTTCAGAGAATGGTTTTATTTATGGAAAAACGTTTAACCTAGGCAAATAGTTCTACAAATAAAATAAGCCTCTGAAGACCTTTTATTTTTTCTTCAGTACACATTTTCAAACTATATATATATATAACTGGAATAGCATAGACACAAAGGCAAAGGCGTTTGGTGTCTTCGATCCTCTCGTCTGTGTGGGTATCATACAATGTGACTCCCTTGTAACATTTCCAGCTGTTTGCTTAAAGTTGTATTGTGAATGTTTATACATTTATCAGCGTTCTTCTTCTTTTGAGAGTTTTTCACTTCAGTTTTAGCAGATGTTTTTTCATTGGAGTTAGAGTGACAGCAAGTCTCCTCAAGTCTCCTGGACTCTTCCCAGTATTCTGGCCGTTCCCAATAATGTAATAGGTTGTGCGGTCTCCACTGTTCCTCCAACTTCCAAGTCATCTAGTCTTTTTAAAAATTCTTAAGTTACTGTACCGAAAACACCACTCACAATTGGTATAATTGTTAACTTCATGTTCCATCGTTTTTGTTTTTTTTTATTCCCTATCAAGTTCGAGTTACTTATCCTTCTTTTCACTTTCTTTCAATTTTATTCTGTTATCAGCTGGGACAGAAAAATCTACAATTTTGCAAGTTCTCTTTTCGCCAATGGTCTAGAAGATTGGGTTTCAATCCCAAGTCGAATCATACCAAAGACTCAAAAATGGTACTTGATGCCGCCTTGCTTAGTACTCAGCATTATAAGTTAGGGATTAAGAGTAAAGTGGAGCAACCCAGGAAATGGAGTAGTGCCCTCTCCAACACCTCGATGTTATAGCTATTGAAAAGAAAGCCTTCGGGTCACCGTCGACTAAAGTCGCCAACGTTACTTTTATTATAGGGTCTGAATATTATTATTATCATTATTATTATTATTAGTAGTAGTAGTAGTCCTTGCGAGGTTTTAACTCCGGCTTTTGTGGATTGATTTCTGACGGAGTCTGACATAGCAAGTGTCCTCAAGTCTCCAGGACTATTCTCAATAAGATGGTCCATCTTAATAAAGTCGAAGTTTCCAGTTCCCTTACTAAGCCTTTTCGGATCATTCCAAGAAGATCAATCATAATTTGTATCACCGAAACCTTTAGGTCTCTGACGAGGTTCAAGTACTTGTCTCTTTTATGCTTTCTTTTGTATTCTTTCTCAGTGGTCAGCCAGGACGGAAATGTCCACTACTCGGCAGGTCTTCTTTTTGTAAGTTATTTCTACTTCAAGTCTTCAAGGCAGAATTGTAGGATCTGGTTATGAAGCAAAATTCAGAGAATCTTACGCATCTCCTTCTTTACAACAGATTCTGGTTTGTGCATATATTATTATTTACTCCTTTACGAGTTTTCACACCAGTGTCATCCGATGGTTTTTCACTGGAATTTGAGTGACAGTAAGTCTTCTCAAGTCTCCAGGACACCACTCACTATTCTGGCTGATCTCAATAATACTGTAGTTCGGATAGCCTCCACATGTCCTGTTATTTTCATGTCCTCCTGTCCTTGTTTTAATCCTTTTGTGACTGTACCAAGATCCCCAATAATAACTGATGTACCCGTCACTATCATGTTCCATAGTTTTTTTCTTTTTATTCCCTAGCAATGTCAAGGTATTTATCCTATTTTTCGCTTCCTTTCAATTTTACTCTGTTGTCAGCCGTAAAAGTAAAGTTCAAAATTCAGCAAGATCTCTATTTTTGTTGATTATTACTAGATCTGGTCGTCGGGGAGTGATTAGGTGATCCATTTGTGTCTCAAAATCTCAGAGGAGTTTGTGCGTCTCATGCTCAAAGACAGATTCAGGTGTGTGCGTGTACCATTGGCTCGGATGGTAAAATTTAAACTATTATTTTTCTAATTTGATCAAGTTTCGCTGAAATTTTGCAAGTCGCCATATGAGCATTATAATAAATTTTATATTATTTGTTGCATTTTTTCCTGTTATATTTTTGTCTTCTTTTTCTTTGAATGCAATAATTATTATTCATTAGCAGGTGCAATAATAATAATAATAATAATTATTATTATTATTATTTACTCCTTTAGAGTTTTTCACATCAGTGTTAGCTGATGGTTTTCACTGGGGTTTGAGTGACAGCAAGTCTCCTCAAGTCTCCAGGATTCTGGCCGTTCTCAGCAATCCTTTTATTTGGATAGTCTCTACCCGTCCGCTAAATTCCAAGTCTTCCAGGCCTTTTAATAATCCTTTAGTTATTGTGCTAACACCATCAATCACAATTGGTACAATTGTCAATTTCATGTTCCACAGCTTTTTCAATTCTCTAGCAACGTCGAGGTACTTACCCTTCTTTGTGCATTCCTTCAAATTTATTCTGTTGACATCAAAGTCAACAATTTTGCAAATTTTCTTCTTTTTGTTGATTATTATGAATTCTGGTCTTCTGTCCGAGATTAGGTGATCTGTATGTATGTCAAAGTCCCATAGGAGTTTATGTGTGTCATTTTCCAGGACAGGTGCTGGGTTATGCATATACCATTTGTTGGTATGGTCAAATTAAAATTCCTTGCACATTACCCAGTAGAACACCTTGCCTACCCAGTCGTGTCTGGTCTTGTACTTTTCTGTGCTAATTTGATGCACTCGCTTATTATGTGATTGATCGTTTTATCTCTGTCACCGCATAGCCTACATTTGCTATTTATTTCCTTGAGAGTTTTTCACATCAGCGTTACCTGATGGTCTTTTCCTAGATTCTGTATGACAACAAGTCTCCACAAGTCCGCAGGACACTGCTCAGAATTGTGGCTGATCTCAGCAATGCTGTAGTTTGGATTGTCTCCACTAGTCCTCTTATTTTCAAGTCTTTTAGGCCTTTTACCAATTCTTTGGTGATTGTACCAAGAGCACCAATTACGAGTCAAAGTTCTAAACTACTGAAGGAAGAATAAAAATGTGTGGTGGCGTTGTAAATAATTATGCCTTTGATGATTAGCAGAAAGCTATCTTGAAGGATTTGAGTTTGTTTGTTTTTTTTAGATTCGGAAAGTGCGTTGGGACCGTGAAAGCTACGATGTTGTAACTTGGGAATTAAGTGAAAATGCCCTTAATGAAGAGGAAGACAGAACGGCTTATAAATAAAAAGTTAATTATTTTCTATCCATAAAATGTGCAAGGCCATGCGATTTTTTTCCTTTTTAAGACGTGTCCAAAGAAAAATGTAACCACTGGAATTGTTTTTTCTGACTACTGTGGGGATCAAGTGAGAGCCTTTTTCTTTTCCACGGAAATATTACGATTACTGTGGTATTAAGAGTTTGTTTTTGGAGGTGGCGTAATGGTTAAAGCGACGGACTACGACATTGTAGTAAGTGAGTTCGAATCACAGTTGCGCTATTAGGTTCACTCACGAACAGGTAACTTTTGGAAAGGTGTGAACCCCTTGTTATTTTTCCGGCTATGGGTTAAATAATACCACTCTTTCTATTCTTCTAGAAGGGTGGACTTGGCATTAAATAACCCAAGCAGGTTGATATGCAACGATCAAACTATTTGTATTCAAAAATATTGATTTACTCCAAATGTTCTTTCATCATATAAAAATAATATTTATGAAATGATTTTAAAAAGTATCGGGACTGAAACGTTGTTTACAGAAATACGTATGACCAATGAATGAAATTTATTTTTCTTTCAAAAACGACCTTTTCAAAATCTGGTTTTCAGTCGGTTGATGCACATTTGGTAATCATTTTCTGCTATCGGGTGATTTTTAGCCGTGGTATTTCTTTAAATGTCTTGTATGCCTTCAAATATTTGACATTTGTGATGAATTTCCGTTAATGTGAAGGAAAAAAAAAATCCACTGGAACCAGTTCTGTATTTCACGAGATATATTCAATGGAAAATTTGCCAAGATAATTTTCTTTCTAATTAGAAATTAATCGCCTAGACTCTTGTCTAGACGTCAAGACATCATTACGTTTTTATGTTAGTCAGAAATTTACGTTTGGAATTTTATAATATATATATATATAACAGACAGTCATGGGAATAATCCACTTGGTGTAATGCCTAACTTTCTTGACATTGAAGCCGTAGTAAGTGAGTTCGAACGCCAGCCGCCCTATAATGTTCATTTTTAGGTTAATACCTTTGGGAATGGTATGAAGTCTTTTCCCCATACCCCATTATGAGTCAAAAAATACCACGTGGTTTTTTTTCTACTTGACCAGCTTTGTCATTGAACAAACCTCCGAAAGTTGATATGTCATTAAAAAATCGATCCAAACAGAGAGCCTCACCCATATTCATGTGAATTTATCAACCCCTTCGCACTGGCAGGATATGACACAAGGTCAGTTTTTAAGTGGTGTTTAACAAGTTTTAGTTCAGAGCTTTCTTTCTCCTAGACTGGTTGCCGCACCAAGGATTAAGAAACCATTCTACCTAAATATTTACCCATAGAAATATTAGTTTCATAACTTTCTGAAGTGTATTAGTACAATCTGAAATGCAAACAGCCTCGTGAGGGTTTGAACTCGTATTGTCGTGTCCATTTCCTACGACGCCAACCATTATACCACGAGCACAAACAAATATTTATAAGTATTAAAGTTTATTGATTAAATCATTTCTATATCGTTAAATATTTACAGAATTCTAGCATATATATATATATATATATATATGTATATATATATATATATGTGTGTATGTGTGTGTGTGTAAAAATGATAGATTATATCGAATATGACAATATGAGAAAAGTTGGATAAATCAAACACATATCTCAAATTTAGATGTGTGATGTTTCTTTCGGCTTTATTGCATCTTGAACTTCTTCAGACAGAGACTGTTTTCTGGGTTTTTCTATTTAAAAGCATGTGAGGAGAAATGATAAGATGTTAGAAGAAAAAAAAATCACTTAGTACTACTGTGCTTTTTAGGATCCTTTCCTTATCCTTACCACTTTACCTCTTAGCCTTTCTTTACCCCAATTACAACCTAGACACCACAATATAGACACATAACTGCGACATCACATTATAGTCAATATCTTTCCATGAAACAAGATATGCCGAAACCCTTTCACCCAAGTTCTATTTTTTTCTTATCAGCTCCCTAAAAGCTAACTCCACTTTCAAAATAAAATATCTTTAATGAAACCTGATACATTTGACTTTAAAGCCCTCCCACCTCTCCTGCTACAAATATACCCCCTCCACCATTTTTATCATTTCTCCTCAGATACTTTTAAATAGAAAAAACTCAGAAAAAAGTCTCCGTCTGAAGAAGTTAGAGAAGATGAAATAATATCAAACGAAAATTGAACATATAAATTTAAGTTGATGTTATATAATTAAGGAATTCTTTTTTATATCAATCATTGTTCGTTAATTATATTTTATCATTCAGTTTGGTAAGGCTTTGAGTCATTTGGTACAGCTTTAAACTCGCGCACATAGGATATGACAATCACCATTTGTTACAATAAACCCCCAAACGGGAAATGGGACTGGAATGTGGATGACGTCATGCCCAGAAGATGGTGCTGACAATTTGAGAATTTTGAAAAAAGAGTCAGCTGGATTTTGACTGTTGAAAGATAGAGTTGGGCTTTCGACTGTTGAGGCATGCAGTTGAGTTTTGCAGATCTATACCGACAGAGATCTTAAATACCATGAGATATGCCACACGTTGCGGATGGGGTCAGCATAGCATGGTTAGCAAAGTTTTTAAGAATCGTGTCTCTCTCCTCATGTCACCATGGACCGAAGCCAAAAATTAATAAACCTATTCTTATCCAAAACGAAAGGGTCCGCCTGTATTTGCATACGCATTGGTATATATTTTATGATATATATATATATGTGTTACAACCAAACGGGCAACATTGCCACACTAGACGGAGCCTCTCTGAAACTAGTAAACAAATTCACCTACCAAGGAAGTAGCGTCTCATCAACCGAAAAAGACGTTGACACGCGACTGACGAAGGCATGGGCAGCTATCGATAGGATCTCGATCATATGGAAGTCGGACCTAACCGATAAAATGAAACGCAGTTTCTTCCAGGCAGCGGTTGTGTCGATACTGCTATATGGATGCACCACATGGACGCTAACTAAGCGGCTGGAGAGGAAACTAGACGGAAATTACACAAGAATGTTGAGAGCAGTATTGAACAAGTCCTGGCGACAACACCCCACGAGACACCAACTATACGGACACTTGCCTCCCATCACGAAAACTATACAAGTTAGACGAACCAGACACGCGGGACACTGCTGGAGAAGCAAGGACGAGCTCATAAGTGATGTACTCCTGTGGACCCCCACATATGGATGTGCAAAAGGAGGACGACGAGCACGAACTTACATACAGCAACTATGTAAGAACACAGGATGTAACCCTGAAGACCTGCCGGAGGCGATGAATGATAGGGAGAAGTGGCGAGAGAAGATCAGGGATATCCGTGCTGGCGGCGCGACATGATGATGATGATATATATATATATTTATATATATATAAACAAACGAAATCCATATGGGTTAATTTCGGAAATGTTGGTGAGTCCTAGGCATGGGCTAGAGCTATATCATCAGTCTGATTTAAATTTGGCCGGGTTTCGATCCCGTCCTGATGTAACTCACATGTCTAGCCACACTGAAGCGTTGTGATACAACGCAATAGCCTGTCTGTAGATGACTATGTAAATATATATCTGAGCGAAGTTAAAAAACGGAAGAAAGATATGTTTGGTCCTATTTAGTCCTATTTACCAACTCCTCCGCTCGGGCAGGGTATGACACAAGGTCAATTTTTAAGCGGAGTTTATCAGGTTTGAATTCAGACTTTTCCTTCTCCTAGAAAAAGTTGCCTCACCAAGGCTGAAGAACCTAATCTGTCCTATTATTCACCCATAGCTGGAGGGAGAATAATTGGATTCATACCTTTCCCAAGGGTATTAGTGCTATGTGAAGTGCAATTAGTCTCGTCCAGGATGTGAACTCGTGTCGTCGTATCCATTTCCTACGACGATAACCATTACACCACGGGGTATGTTTCGTGATTCGTTTAGTGTGTTGATGCGTTTCGATTTCAATTTTTTTTAGAATACAAAAATGTTTAATCAAAATAACTGTTATGATTAAGCATGGACGAGATCGTAAGCGATGTACTCCTGTGGACCCCAGCATATGGCCAATCAAAAGCAGGACGACCAGCTCGAACATACATACAGCAGCTATGTGATGATACGGGATGTAACCCGGAAGACCTGCCGGAGGCGATGAATAATAGGGAGACGTGGAGAGAGAGGGTCAGGGATATCCGTGCTAGCCGCACGACATGATGATGATGATGATTTTAAAAAAATATGATAAAATATTTTTGTATTCCGACGAAACTTTTAAAGTCGAAACGCGTTGTCACAATAAGTGAACCACCAAATATATATCTTTCTTCCATTTTTACCTTTTTTTTCATACATTTTAAACCAGCTCATTGGTCTGGTGGATAGAGTGTTCGCCAATGGTCTGGGAAACCTGGGTTCAAGTCCAGGTCGCTCCATAACAAAGTCTTTAAATTGGTACTTGGTACCTCCTTGCTTAACCCTCAGAAATATAAGGCACACATCAAGGGTAAAGTGGAGCAATCCAGGGAAAGGAGTAGCGCCCCCTACACCTGGGTGTAGTAGCTTAAGAAAAGGGAGCCTTCTGGTCGTCGTCGACTAAGGTCGGCAAGTTAACTTTACTTTACATAAACATTTTATCGGATTCAGTTCACTTCTTCACACACACACACACACACACACATATATATATATATAGCAGGATGGAAATAAATTTATAATCCTAATGTGAACAGTCTTTGCTTTTCTTAAAGGAATTATTGCTCTGTGATGTCAGTTACATTGAGCACTTTACCAGGAAAATTTAAATGTTCATTGTGGAATGATTTTATTGTCCTGACGGAATTATTCCCGATTCCGGTTTAACTGGACTGAATAATATATATATATATATATATATATATATGTGTGTGTGTGTGTGTGTGTGTGTGTGTGTGTGTGTGTGTGTGTGCACAGCGTTAATGAAAGGGAATGTATAACCGGTAAAATACCAAACTTTGAATGGTATAGTTTACTTTAATTTTAACTGGATATTTTTTTAAAGGCATGAATCCACCTCTAACATTATTTACGATTAAATTACCAATCTGATGGATCTCCTACATATTGGAAACGTAATCATTTTACAAAATTCGATAATGTATCAGCTCAGATAATGTCTATTGCTGCTGTTATCATGCAACGAAGTTAACATTTTTGAATGTTATTAAAAGAGAAGATTACCGCGAACTTCCTATGTATGGCATATCGATGATCAATTATATCGAGCATTTCATAAATACGTAGGCATGAATTTTTCTGTCTTTAATATCGTTATAAACATTTAGTTTGAACTGAATATAAATCTCCATAGATTAAAATGTTTGTTCTGTCATGAAAGCTTTCCAGTCTAATGGATCTTAGTCCCTGAGTAAAAGATGTATGCAATGTTGTAACTTTATGACGGCATAATATTTTCACTTGAAGCAAAAAAATACATTAATTTTCCCCTTCAAAAGAAGTTGCTGAAATTAATCTCTCTGTAAGAATTTAAATCTTCATTCAACATCGTTTGCTCCAATAAGCTTTGAGGGAAACCCTATATATATATATATATATATATATATATATATATAAATATGTATATATACATAGGGGGGGTGAGTTAAAATTTCTGCAATATTCTGGTACATGTTAGTTTACAAACACTGGAGTAGGCTGAAAAAGTTAAAATCACAGGAGGTCAGAATTGGTCTAGGCGTAATGACAATAAAGGGATACCCTATATTACTCAAAAATCCAGGAGTGGAGTTTCACTATCTGATGGTTTCTTATCATATTTAAGACTCTCGTTTGGAGTTGTCCTCCTTCAGCAGAGATGCAGTTGGCATATTCTACTGCCCTAGCCAACTAGGCTGTTAGATCTTGGGAGGTATATACTCATTCAATAAGTTTTGTTCTTGTATAGTGTTAAGGTTAAGATACGTATTAGTTATCTGAATTTCTCGGACGAACCTGGATGATTTTTTATCGTTAAGGGTTTTTGTACTACTGTCTGGACTCTGTCTTTATTGGTATTTTCACAACGTTTTGGCCAATATGACCTCCGGCCTTCTTCAGTTCTTTGTCGAACTCGGGAACCTACACGCGAACCTACACCCTTTATTGAATCTGGTGGGATTGCCTGTTCTGATTCCGTTAGCCATAACCATGTACAAGTTTTAAGTATTCCTGTATTGTCACTCGCCTGCAGTCAGGATTGAACCAGCAACCTCCAGATGATTGTCTCCTAAGAAGCTTAGGGAACGAAGCTGGACACATAGCGTAACGGTTATAGACGTTGGTATCAAGTGTAAAGTAGTGCAATCCAGGTATGGGAGCAGCACCTTCTCTATACACTTCGGTGTAGTTGTATTTATTCTCCATTCCACCAGCGGACAAGTATGGAACAAGGCCTTTTTAAAAGTGGGTTCGGACGCAGGGCCGCAGCCCACATGCGTCCGGCAAAATCCCAAAACACCTTTGGCCCCGTCGGCATTCCCCCATTGAGGGCGCCTCACACGCCAGGAAACAAACAACAAACTCCCTTTTCAATAGCTACTACACCTAGGTGTAGTTGCTATTGAAAAGGGAGCCTTCTGGTCACCCTCGACTACACTCGCTAACTTTACTTACTTTTTATACATATCATTTTTATTTTTTTCATCTTTTTTAAATTTCGTTTTTCTTTGTTCAACCCTCTACAGGCCTATATAACTGTGTGATGTTGTGTCTCATCCGAAAATTATTTTCAAACCGAAAAAGAAATGTAAAGCTGAAACGAAAAAAAAACAACAGATCTTTTTATAACGTTCTGTTATTGTGATAAGCGTTCTGTTTCAAAACGTATGCGACGTTATTTTCTTAACTTCAGCCATAGATGTTATTTTTGAGAATTAAAAAAAAATCCTGATTCTGATATATGTTCTATTTTTTTAAAGAAATCAATAACAGATGTGTTTCTTTTTCAAAAAAAAAAATAACGAAAATAAATAAGAAAATTAATAAAATAGAATACATTTTCAAACTCTAATTACGTCACATACATTTTGAATCAAAACGCTTTTAACGATAAGGGAATGCTAAGAATTTTCTAAATTTGTTCCTTTTATTTTTTTCAATTGCAAAAAAGTTTTGGATGAGACATAGCATCACATACCAACATCACCTTGAAGATGGTTTAAAAAGAAAACGAAACGTAAAACACTGATATATTCATATATAAATAAATATCTGATTTCTTCAATGTTCACACACACACACACACACACACACACACACTGATATGAGATTCAATTAGTTTGCATACTGTATGAATGTTAATTTTTAGCAAAATGAAATGAATAAGGAAGTCATTATTTTCCACTTTAAATTCTGTTGTCGTCACCTGAGAAACAGTGAAATATCTAAACTAAAATATATTAACGGCAAAATAATCACTTCCTTATTTATTTCCTTTTTGCAGCCAACTTGTGGACAGACATTCAGGAAACATCTAAGTGAACTTTGTGAGCTTCTTATATTTAATGTTTATTGAATGTTGCTCTGCGTATAAAGATTTGAGCACTTTTTAAAGTTTTTTACTCGTCGTTCTGTTTTCCTTTTAAATATATTGTTTTTTTTTTTGTTGTTGTTTCTTGCGTGTAATTGTGTGTTTGAGTCTTTGTGTGTATGTATGTATGTGTTTGACCAAACATGTAATTATAAGAACTTTCCTCGGTACTTTTTACAAAATTACTAAGTAAATTTTAATTTTAACTAAATTATTTAGCAGAGAGATTTCGTAAGTACATATAAGTAAGTAAAGTTAGCGACCATAGTCGAGGGTGACCCGAAGGCTCCCTTTTCGATAGCTACTACACCAAGGTGTAGGGGAGGGCGCTACTCCATTCCCTGGATTGCTCCACTTTACCCTTGAACCGTACCTTATAATGCTGAGTGTTAAGCAAGGTGGTATCAAGTTCCATTTTTAAAGTCTTTGGTATGACTCGACCTGGGATTGAACCCAGGTCTCCCGGGCCATTGGCGAACACTCTAACCGCTGGGCCAATGACACATGATACTATTTATTTTCAGTGAATAATGATCCACTACAGGACGTTGACACCATTTCCTTGCTACATCTTCATTTCCTAAATTGCTTTGGAAAACCTCAGACGAAGTATTCGGACAGTCATATGTCATCCACTATAATTCTAATAAGTTCGTCACAGTTTAATGGTTTCACTTATTTTTATACAACAACAGATATTTGCAACCAATGGTATAGATTCAAGGAACAATTCCTACTCAAAAAGATTTATACGATATCAAGTATTCCTATCAAATAGAAATAATTTTCACAGGGTTTTGGTTACAGGTATTCCTATCTAAAAGTAGGATTTTTTCTTAAGTGTAAATTCTTAATTTTTTGGAATAGGTTTTAAGCCCACATTGTTTTAAATCTCACAGAAATATTTGTTTTGAGACTAATCAAATTGGCTGCAAATCAAATAGAGTGCTCCGTGATTGAACAGTGGTCTCTCATGAAATCTTTGGTTGCTGAGAAGTGCTAACAATTTGAAATTTCCCAAAGAGTTTCTTTACATGTATATATTCATGGACAAGTATATCGATCATATGAAAGTCTGATTTATCCGAAGAATTAAAACGGAATTTCTTCCAAGCGGTGGTGGTATTAATACTATTTTACAGATTCACCATTTGACATTGACAAAACGCGTAGGCACATAGCAAGAGAAGAAATGCACATTAATGCTACGAGCTCTATTGAACACATTCTGAAAGCAAGACATTACGAACAAACAGCTGTGTTGCCATTTACCTCCCATCTCTAAGTTGACCAGTCGGCTGGGGCTGTAGAATACACCAACAGCACCTCTGCAGAGGGATACGACCCCCCCCCCACAACGAGTGTCCTAGATATGACACTAAACAATCTGATGGTGAGGTTTCAGTGAGGCTGGGGCTTTGGGGAAAGCGGAGCACCCCTTCGTTGCCATTGCTTTCAGGTCCACTAGGCCCCTGAATAGAAGCACCGGATCATGCCCTATCTATGGGTTAAATAGAAATAACGACATACTTATGCTAAAAGGAATAGTTTGAATAAACTGAATAGCTTGAAATAGAAATGTTTTTGACAATTATATCGTTCTTAGGTTTGAACTGCGCGCTCATGCTAAACTGAATTATTTGCAAGGGAACAGTTTTTTGACATTGAAACTGTACTTACACTAAACTGAATTGTTTAATATAGAACTATTTTGACATTTTATTGTGTAAACAAAATCTGTACTTACGCTAAACTGAATAAGCTGAATTAGAACTGTTTGAATAAACTGAATAGTTTGAAATTGAATTGTTTTTGACAATTAAAGTGTACTCATCCTAAACTGAATTGTTTGAAATATAACTATTTTCATACAAATGGATTTAGCGTTAAATAATCTACAAAGGTTGATATGCCTTAAAACCCAAACAAACAACCAACCATCACTAAGATCAACCAAAATAGACGAACAGGGCATATGAAACACTGCTGGAGAAGAAAGGATGAGCGTATAATCAATAAACTACTATTATGTCTTATTAACCTGACATTGCAACATATGAGGTACGTAACTTTCCTCTGAAATAAGAATTATATCAGCCATCTATGAAACATGCAAATCTTGCGCATATAAAAAAAATGATGTTGTTACTTGACTGGCTACCTTGGTGCTGTGAGGTTACGTTTAGTATTCTAAGTCACTTACTCAGCTGTTTGAAAAAGCGTTTCTTCTTGCGGTAATGTAATGCATAATGTGTATTAGAGTTTTGTTATTTATATTAACCTGTTATGTAATTAATTTGTTGAACATGTTCCCTTAAAAAAAGTTCAGCTTTGATATTTTGGAGTTATGGATAGTGTTGTGTATTAATAGTTTGTAGTTCTGTTCCACGGGTTTACTTCATTGTGGAAAGAAAAGTTGTATTTTAGCGCTGCCTTATAAATTCAATCCTAGTTTTTTGTAAAGATTTTTCATGCTTAAAAGTCGACTGGTACGCCGCAATTTACAATAATCTATTGATCAAAGAGAGTATTTGCATCTAATTCTTTGGTGTTTAGAACTAAAAGCTGTATATTTAATACAAAGTAAGAACTTTTATTGCTATTAATATAACATTATGTTTGTGATTATGAAGTTCCCGCAATATAATTATGTCTCGATGTGTGAATATTTTCATCAATTAAGTGTCCTTCGGTACTTTTAAAATCTTATACAGAATTGATCATTGAGATAGAAAAGGTGAACTCTCGTAATTATTTGGAAGAGTCTATTTTGAGGTTTATTGCTAATATGGGCTTCTAAATATACTACGAATGTATTTACCTTCACCTTTGCCCACAAGTAGAATGTGACACTGAATCAATTTTAATGAGGAGTACTATTGGTTAAAATTCAGAGTTTTCCTTATCCAAGCTGGCTGCATTATCAAAGATAAAATACTCGATCTGCCCAACTATATACCCATAGCAGGGGTTGAAACCTGATAGATTCGGGCCTTTCTAATGAATATTAGCACAAAGTGAAACGACGACTGCCTTGACCAAGATTTTAACTCGAGTTGCAAATTCTATTTCCTAAGACTATAAGCTCAGCGCACTTCTAAATTTTTGTGTATATGGATGCATATGTGAGAGTGTGCGTACATATATATATATATATATATATATATATATATATATATATATATAGTTAGAACATCGATTGACAAAATCAAAGAGAATGGCTTCGAACTGACAAAGAAAAGAAGCAGAAGATACCCCGCAACAACAATTACCGACGCCGACTACGCCGATGACATAGCGATACTGGCAAATACACCGGACCAAGCCGAAACTCTTCTGCATAGTTTGGAACGAGCAGCAGCAAGCATAGGCCTCTATGTTAATGCACACAAAACGGAATATATGTGCTATAACCAAACGGGGGACATATCCACTCTAGAAGGAACCCCACTTAAACTAGTAGACAAATTCACGTACCTAGGAAGCAGCGTCGAATCAACCGAAAAGGACATCGAAACGAGGCTAACGAAAGCATGGACAGCTATCAATAGGCTATCGATTACATGGAAATCAGACATAACCGATAAAATGAAACGCAGCTTCTTCCAGGCAGCGGTCACATCGATACTGCTATATGGCTGCACTACATGGACGCTAACAAAACGGCTGGAGAAGAAACTGGATGGCAATTACACAAGAATGCTGCGTGCAATCCTCAACAAGTCCTGGCAGCAGCACCCCACAAGACACCAACTGTACGGCCACCTGCCCCCTATCACGAAAACTATTCAAGTTAGACGAACCAGACATGCAGGACACTGCTGGAGAAGCAGAGATGAACTGATAAGTGATGTACTCTTATGGATCCCCACACATGGCCGCGCAAAAGCAGGACGACCAGCTCGAACGTACATTCAGCAGCTATGTGAGGATACAGGATATTGTCCTGAAGACCTACCTAGGGCGATGAACGATAGGGAGGAGTGGCGAGAGAGGGTCAGGGATATCCGTGCTACCAGCGCGAGATGATGTATATATATATATATATATATATATGTGTGTGTGTGTGTGTGTGTGTGTGTACATGTACGTATGTTGATGCCTGTGGGTGACTTTTGATGATGACAAACTTTGGTATACCTTTTTGATGATGACGTATTTTGCTGATTTTTGCTGGTAACAAACATTACGGGCTTTTTAATGTCACAGTCATCTTTGCCGAAGAGCAATAGTAATACTATTTTTGTTGATGACATATTTTCCTGCTTTTTGATGATGACAAACTTTTTGGGTTTTTTAATGTCACAGCCAGCCTTGCCGAAGAGCAGTTGTCATAGTATTTGACCAATAAGTAGGAAGATAAGCGATTTCCTAAGGGAATTAGTTTTCTTTTTATAGTACTCTTTCTTCTTTATATATATATATATATATATATATATATATATATATATATATATATATATATATATATTCGTTTTTCCTCCTACTTTTTTCTTTATTCAGAAATACATTCAGTCCTTTCTCGTTCTTTCTTTCTTTTTTTTCTTTCTTTCTTTCTTAAATCTTTTTCATTTTCTTATTTTTATTCGATTATTCTTTCGTTCTCTTACTCTATTGATTCTTGATTTAATTATTCATTTTTTATTTATTTCATTGTCTTTCATTATTTCATCATTTATTCCATGATACATTCTTTTTGTTTTCTTTCAAACTTTTTCTTTCATCTTTCTTTACTCCTCCAAAAGACTCATTCCTTTATTTTCTGTCCCTATCCCTTCCTCAGTTCATTCATTTAATCTATTTTATAATCATTTTTCAACAATAAGCTTAAACTTGAATCTCACCTTTTTTTTTCATTCTTTCTGTATATTTTTCTTTTTTTACGTTAAGAAAAGAAATTGTATTTTTCCCTCCTGAACGAAATCACAGAAAAGAAATACTATCACCTGCCTTATTGAGTTTATCTCGTATATGAAAACAACAGTTCCATTGTTTTGCCCGATAGAAAACACCAAAAGAAATATTTCAACAAGTAATAAAAAGGATTTTAAAAACTCCACAATAGAATTTTAAAAATCAGGACTTGTTTTATTGTAAATATTCATTTTTGCTTGTAATTTGGGAAATCGGTCGAAATTTGTCTTACTTAGAAAATTAATAAAACAACTCGCCAGATTCCTTCTCTATTTCCATAAAAGAAACATTAATATCATCTTGAACAACTGCTACAAAGGCAACGCAGTAGTTCCACTGGTTTTCTGTAGAACTTTTACCAATGCCATGAGGATAATGGTGATGATGATGATCATCATCAAGGTGTGCTGACTGCATAGGTTCTCTTAAATCATTTTCCCCATCATTCCCTATCAGCCATCAATTTTAGCACGTACTCTAGACTTTAACAAGTATCCGCATAGAGTTGGTGGAAATGGTTTGGTTTGGTTTCTTTGTTTAATGGCATATCAACATTTGTAGGTTATTTAATGCCAGAGCTATTCTCGTAGAAGAACAGTAGTGGTACAATTTAACCCATATCTGGGGGGATAAGGGGGGGTCATCCTTTTCCCAAGGGTATTTGCCCGAAAGTGATCTTAATAGCGCGACTGAAGTACGAACTCGCTTAATATAATTTTGCAGTCCATCGCTTTGACGATTACACCACGAGGACACCCCCCCGTTGGTGGATATAAGTTTTTGCAAGTCTGGACAATGTCTTCCATGAGTTTGTCCTTATTTCGCCAGTAATTCCCGATATATCTTGACCATCTTTCTTAGATGTTTTTGCAAGATGGTAGGAAAGTGGCTGTACATCAGTCATTTTGTAAGGTGCTCTTGTAAGACCTTGTTCAACATAGCACGAAGCATCCACGAGTCGTTTTTCCAATCATTTTGTTAGACTCCATTTTGTACCGTTATACACTATTACTGACATGTCTAAAGATTTAACAGACAAAATATGTTTAAATAGCAGAAAATTGAAACTAAAATAAAAGAAAGTTCTATTATAATTATGTTGTCAGAGAATTGACTATTGTCCCATTTTAAAAATACTGAAAAGACTGTTCCTCTGTTCTTTCTATTATTTTATATCCCAAGAAGAATTGAATGAAAATCCTTATTAATGATACCAGAAAATAAAAAAAAACAGACAATACCACGCTGGACATATTATTACTGCAGAGTATGCAGGTGATGTAGTAATTCTTGCAAATACACATGCTCAAGCCTAATCTCTGCTGCGTAGTTTTAAGCAGGTAGCAAGAAGTATTGGTCTCTATATGCTTTCTTGTGTTTTAAACAAGATTCTTCCATATTCTCTGGAATTATTAGACCAGTTCTTATACCCAGGTAGCAAAATTTCATATACAGAAAGTGATGTTATAAAGACATGGTTTATGTGGGGACTGTTATTGACAGGTTAACGACCATATGAAAATGTAAGCTCTTGGAAAATGTAAGCTCTTGGACAAATTAAAATAGGAATTCTTCCAAGCTGTAATCGAGTCAGTATGACTCTATGGCGGCACAACTTGGACTTAGGAAAAGCGCTAAATGAGGCCTACACAAAGATGCAACGTACTGGTTGGATCAAATCCTGGAAGCAAAACTCTACAACACAGCAGACACACTGCCACTTACCTTCCATCTCACAAACCGCCCAAGTAAGATGAGCTAAACACGGTTGGCTCTGTGACATCCTTCTCTTGGAATCCTACATACGGACACACCAATGTCAGCTGACTGGCAAAACATTACCTTTATCAGTTCTGTGTAGACACTAAATGCCGTTAAGATGACTTATCAACAGTGGTGGATGGATGGTTAGATCGTGTTTGCTGGCGATGATGATCATCTGATGGTGTAAAATGATATTTATCGTGGACTTATAATAAGACTTTCAAAGAAACATAAACACCCAAGTTATAAATTATAGTTCATGTCTATCATAAGTAATGTAATGTAAATATCCAACGCGCTTTGAGGAATATAGGCCCTCTGAGATACCAGCCTAGGGATCTCGAGTCTTTCCAATCTGATGGCCACAAATTCTCGGAAGTCAGGAGGAACTAAGGCCGTTATCTTAAAAATTACTTAAATTCACAAGGTAACAATTCTAATTCATCAATGGCAAATCTGATAATGTTTGCCATCTCAAAAACAATGTAATTGAGTTAAATCAATATATTGACTGAAACACCACATCAGACAAGTGATTACTTGACAGCTGGGAACGCAGGGAAAGATGAACAGGTACTATACCAGTACGTTGGGTAATTACTATCTCTTTAGTTAAGGGTTCCTCTTGTAGAAATTAACCAACACATGTAATTTACTAATCTTGACTTAGTTTGGCCCATGTGTGGAAATATGGGGTACCAAATGCGAGTTGAACTCATTAATGCTAGACTAGTTTGCAAACAGTTATACTAAGTGAACCTCTTATTAGCAAAAACTATATTCACAAGCAGCGTTGTGTCGGACAAGGCAATGTTTTGAAAATGGACAAACATACTTATGTACTGAGCATGTGTTTGGGGGTGTGGAAAAGTCTGTAAACACCATTCTGAAATAATGGTATCATCAGTTCACCTGAAATAGAATGAAAAGTAAAAGAAAAAGAATCGCAAGTGATGATTTAATCAGATTTTATACCGTGTTGTTGGTTGCATATTTTCAGTGCTAGAGTGGTTGGTGATAAAAAAAAAAAATCTAATGATATCCGTTTAATTTGTATGATATTGCGCAAGAGATAACACAATAAAAAAGAACTGAATACCCTTTTTTAACAATTATTAGGAATTATTTATTTATCTGGAGAAGCCTAGCTAAACCTTTTCGGCTTTGGAAAGGGAATCTACTTACTAAGTGTAACTGTTGGACGAAGGTGTTTGCGGTTCATTTTTTTCGCTAATCCCGGTGGAAAAGGAAAAAAAAGGCTTTTCGTCTTCTCTTCCATAACTATAGGTAAATCGTAGAGGAGGCAGTTCTCTTCAGCTACAGTAAAAAAATTGGACAATAAAAAGGGAAAATCTCAGAATTCAAAACGAGACGAAGGGGCTAGCAGCTAGGTCCTTGAGACACATCTACGTAGTCTGACACACTACTTTAAAAATTTCCCCTTGATATTTTCTTCTTGAATTCGAAGATGTACAATTACTATTATACATGAAACTTATTCAAATTCATTTGAACACCACGTTCCTCTCATATCGCATCATCGATTTCTATGAAATCTACGTGATTCCATCAGGATGATTCCCGAACCTTCGCATCTATACTCACCAGTTAGTGAGCAATGTTAACAGTTGTTTTCCATAATGAAACATGCCAAGACTATCCTGCCTTCGCAACTGTCAAATCACTACTTGTCTGAAATGTACCTTCTGTTAATCTCTTCATTTAACCCTGACATTCTATCTTTTTTTATGATTCCATACAACATCAGATGTCTCGTTAATAAATTAGGATTTTAACCTTGTAAACGAAGCTGTCTTTTTAAGATAGTGGTTGCTTTCTCTCCTGACTTACACTTTATGAACCTTGGACTAGAAAGATTAAATACTCCTTGGGAACCAATTTCAGTCTATTACAACCAATTTTCGGCGAAACTGCAGCAGCATCCCAGGCATGGTGTCGTTGAGGCCCTATGCTCTTGAAAGGGCCAGGAACATATTCTTTCAAAATTGTATGCTTTTCATTTTCTAGGACAGATTCTGGTTTGTGCTAATACCATTTGGTAGAATAGTCAAATTTTAATCTCTTGTATGATTTGTCTTGTACTTCTTTCATGCCAATTCTGTATTCGCGGATGATGTGATTAACCGTTCCATATCACTCTCCTCACAACATCACTTGATATTCTGTTCTGCATTATTCATTTTGCTTTGATAAAATTAGTCCTTAGGTCATTATTTTGTGCTGCTATTATTAGACATTCAGTTTCTCTGTTGAGGTTTCCTTTTCGTAGCCATGACAATGCTTCCTTATGAGCAATATCTCCAACTTGTCACTTGACTAATCCATTTAGTTGTTTTTCTTCCAAGTTAGGTTTTCAAAACTTTGTTTTTTATCTGCTTCGTTTAGTTTAGTTTTGTTTGGTTTAGTCTTTGAGCATATCAAACATTCTGGGGCATTTTAATCCTATAACCATTTTATACATAAACAATTCTATTTCAAACAATTCAGTATAACATAAGTACGCAGTTTAAACATACTATTAAATATAAAAATAGTTAATTTCAAACCATTCAGTTTAGCGTAATTACAAATTTTAGTTCTATTTGACTCATAAATTGGACCATATCAAGAGTGGACCTGGGAGTGATGGCAATGAAGGGGTACTCTGCATTCCCCACAACTCTAGCATTACTGAAGCCTCACCATCAGATTTTATTGTGTAATATAAAGATAACTCGTTGGAGGAGTCTTAACCCTCTGCAGAGATGAAGTCAGTGTATTTTACAGTCCAAGGTGACGGGGCCATAGGATACTCGTTGGGGAAGACTTACTCCTCTGCTAAGATGCAGTCGGTGTATTCTACAGCCCCAGTCGATTGCGTAATTATCTACGCGGCCTTCGTTGTTAATGATGTTATTTTATAATAATTAATTTAGAAAATTTAGAGAGAATTATGAATGAGCAAAAGACAATTTGGCCAATGCTAAGAAACAGAATGGAGACCAATCAAGATGGAAACGGAAAAAATAAATCAAGTACTAACAAATCAATCAATCAAGTACTGACAAAAATATAACTGAAATAAATGAACTAATCTTTGACGGAGCAAAATTAGTTTGTGAGAAAATCGGTGTTCCTTAAAGAAGCACAAACAAAACATAAAACCTGGATAGGAAAATCACCAGGAAACGCAGATAAGAAAGCGAAGAAAAATACGGAAAAACGCTGGAACATGTTGGGACAAAAGGTAAAAAGCAACACAAGAAAAAATAACGTTAAAATTTGAGGAAATAAACCGGAAAGCTCTCGCAAAAGAAGGAAGATTAAAAAGATTTAGACAAAAGGTAAAACAATACAGACCAACCAGAATATTCTAAAACAACGAAGGAAAATTCTAACAACAAGTTGATGGGGATGACGCGAAAACATACTAACAACCAAATGCAAGAGAAGCTGAACAATTTTAGAATAAAATATGGCAACCAAAAGAGCATTAAAAAATGGATTAGCAACATGGCAAAAGATTTAGAAGGACTCGAAGAGGGAAAAATCGAAAATAGACATTGATTTACAAAGAATGACACTAAACAAATATCAAATTGAAAAACGCCTGGTCATGATAGAAAACAGGAATTCTGAAGAAATCCACCACCATTCATTACAGACTAGGACTCGAAATGATATGTCTACAAGAAGCTCACGTACCCGAATGGATGGCCAAACAAAAGGAAACATTGATCCAGAAAGACTCTCTCAAAGGGACCACTACAAAAAAACTACAGACCCATTACGTGCCTACCTATGATGTGGAAAATACTAACTGCCCAAATAAGGGAAGAGATTTATTTCTCACTAAAAAGCTGCGCATTCTTCTCAGAGAAACAACAAGGATATTGTAAAGGATCTAGAGGCACGAGATAACAACTGTTTATTGATCAGCACATCCTCAACGAAATCAAGACGAGACGCAAAAATCTGGTTATGGCTTGGATTGAATACAAAAGGGAAAATGATATGGTCCAACAAAGCTGGAATATAAACTGTCTCAAAATGTACAAAATATCAGATGAAGTCAAAAACTTTTTTGAAAAAAGCCATGAAAACCTGGATAGTGGAATTTATAGCAGGAGGGAAAAGCTTAGCTGAAATAAAAATCCAAAGGAGTATATTTCAAGGAGATGCACTTTCACTATTACTATTCATAATTGCCATGATCCAATCAACCACATACCCATGAAATGCACAACGACATCAAACTGTTAGCCAAAAACTCTAATACACACAGTCATAATATACAGTCAAGACATGGGAAGGGAATTGGGCATATAAAAATGTGCCATGCTCGTAATGAAAAGCGGTAAACGACACCTTACGGACGGAATGGAACAACCAAATCAAGAGAAATTTAGAACGCTCTGAGAAAAGGAAATCTACAAATACTTGGGGATAATGGAAGCTGACACGATCAAACAAGAGGAGATGAAAGAAAAAATCAGGAGAACTAGAAAGCTACTCAAGACAAAACTAAATACCAGAAACCTTACCAAATGAATAAATATCTGGGCAGTCCCCCTTGTAAGATATTCGGGACCATTCTTGAAGAAGAACTTAGTTGACAGATTTAAGACAACGTCTTGAAGACTATATACAAAAGCGTGGAGGATGACTGATTACAACCACCAGAATCAATACTGAACACATGAGGACTAACAGAACGACAATAAACAGAAAACAAAATGGGAAGTAAAACAACTCTATGGACGTTTTAAGTGACTAATAAGCGATATCTCACACATGAAAACATGGATGTGGCTATGAAAAGGAAATATTATGAGAAAAATTGAATCTCCTCTGATAGCAACACAAAACAATGCTATAAGAACCAATCATATGAAAGTAAGAATCGATAAGACGGAACAAAAATGCTTATACAGGTTATGTGGTGATAGAGACGAAACCATCAATCACATAATCAGCGAATGCAGCAAATTAGCACAGAAAAAGTATAAGACTAAATTCGACTAGGTGGGCAAAGTGATTCACAGTGAATTGTGCAAGAATTTTAAATCTGACCATACGAACAAATGGTATATGCAAAACCCAACATCTGTTCTGGTGAATGACACACATTATCTCTTTTGGGATTTTGACATACGAACTAATCACCTAATCACCAGACCTCATAAAAATCAATAAAAAAGAGATCTTGCAAAACTGTGAACATTGCTGTCCCGGCTGACCACAAGGACTGATGAACTTGGAAATAAGAGGACAAATAAAGACCACTGGTCCTCTTATTTCGAAGTTTTCCAGTTCAAATTACAGTATTTCTCAGATCAACCAGAATACTGAGAAGAGTCCTGCAGACTTGAGGAGACTAGCTGTCACTCAAACTCCAATGAAAAATTCAAGGAGTAAATAATAATATTGTTATGTTACTGCAATTTTTTTACATCTCCGTTGGCTGATGGTCTTTCTCTGGAAAGTCTCCATGAATCTTCTCAGTAATCTGACTGATCTCAGCAATGCTGTAGTTTAGATGGTTTTGATTTGTCCTCCTATTCCCAACTCTTCCAATCCCGTTTCCAAGCCTTTGGTAATTGTCCCAAGCTCACCGATAACAACTGGTATCACTGTCAACCTTATGTTCTTCCGTTTTCCTTGCTCTCTGGCAAGGTTCAAGTACTTGTCTCTCATTGGGTTTTCGATGGTTTTCACTCTGTGGTCTTCTAGGACAGCAATATCCACTTTACACCAATTTATCTTATTTATTTATTTATTTATTTATTTACTCATTTTGCGGGGTGAGCTAATTACTTTTTGGTAAATTCCAGCTGGGATTAAATAATCTATTGGTGTCTAAAAATCCCAGACAATCTTATACGACACATTCTCCAGAACGGATTCCGGTTTGTACTTATACCATTTAGTCGTATGGTTAACTTTTAATTTCTTGCACAATTCCCACTGCATTAACTTCCCCACTCAGTCATGTATTATTATTATTAATCCTTTAGAGTTTTTCACATCACTGTTAGCTGATGGTTTTTCACTGGAGTTTGAGTGACAGTAAGTCTCTTCAAGTCTCCAGGACTCGTCTCAGTATTCTGGCCGTTCTCAGCAATGCTGTCATTTGGATAGTCTCTACCCGTTCGCCAACTTCCAAGTCATCCAGGCCTTTTAATAATCCTTTAGTTATTGTGCCAAAAGCACCAGTCACAATCGGTACAATCGTCACTTTCACGTTCCACAGCTTTTTCAATTCTCTAGCAAGGTTGAGGTACTTATCATTCTTTTCACATTCCTTCAGAAATATTTTGTGGTTTTCCGGGACAGCAAAGTCGACAATTTTGCAAATTCTCTTTTTTTTTTTTGTTGATTATTATGAGGTCTGGTTTCTGGCTGGGATTTGGTGATCTGATAGGAGTTTATGTGTGCCATTTTCTAGGACATGCGCCGGGTTGTGCATATACCATTTGTTCGTATGGTCAAATTTAAACTTCTTGCATATTTCTCAGTGGATCACCTTGCCCACCCAATCGTGTCTCGCCTTGTACTCCTTCTCTGCCAATTTGCTGCAATCGCTTATTAAGTGATTGATTGTTTCATCTCTGTGACAGCATAGCCTACATTCGCTATTTTGTTGCGTCTTATCTATCCTCGCCTTGGTTTGATTGCTTCTTATGGCGCTGTTTTGTGCTGCCATTAGGAGAGATTCTGTTTCTCTCTTAAAATTTCCTTTTCTTAGCCATGTCCAGGTTTTGATTATTATTATTATTATTATTATTATTATTATTATTATTAACTCTAGGTTTAACGAGTGGTCTTTAATAGAAGTTTGAGGTTCTTTCCGAAGCCAAAACGCGCCAGCAACTATCCATCTAATCTCCATGTATAACAGCTTTTTTTTTCAATTTCTGACAAGATCCAAGTATTTGTTAATTTTTTCGACTCTTCGTCTTCAGAATGCAGTCCGATCGGACATCAAAATCTACTTGATGATAATTTCTGTTAATTAAAATGAGTTTGTTTTTCCAGTTGTTTTTTCTTATCTTGACGTTGCAGTTACACGTCTTTTTCTGCTTTTTTCGTTGTTGTCAATTTCTCGAATCCTTGAATTGTTGTATCGACGCATAATGGAATGCCTTATATGCTCACGAGTATTGGTTTACTTTTTGGTTTTTTAGGTAAATTATTTAAAGCTTGAACGGAAAGATATGACGCAAGTTAGAGGCTTTCTTTCTCATCCATATCTTTCCGGTCACTGGAAAACCAAAACTGATAATAATTGTCTTCTATTTACAACTGAAGTTAGATCAATGCCCACTAGAGGTTCATAAAGTTTTACTTTACGACGGCGTTCATTAATAAATAAGTCATTCTCCCAAAAATACTTTTGAGCCTTACCTTTGTTTATCGATATTGTCAAAATAAGAATAAATATTACGGATACATCAATGTTAAAAATGACGGATACATCTATGTTTAGATTACGTAACTTCAAAATCTATCCAGTAGGACGTGTAGAGGTCCTTTACTTCTAGAAATATCAGAAGCTGTTTGTTTTTTTTTATAAAATTGATTGATTGGATTATTGAGTGTAAAGGCATGTCAACCAGTGAAGGGTTATTTTATGCCTTGAGGTTAGAACATCGTATTCATTGTTCGTAAAAATGTACATGTTTTTATCGTTATTTCTTAACATATTTTTTTTTTGCAAACTGTTCTATCAAACCTTTAGACCCCACACAATGACTGTCCGGTGTAAGACACTAAATTACATCTGATGGTGAGGCTCTGTTCCTGGAGATTTGGGTAATATAGAATACCCATTCATTGCCACTCTGACCTGTTAGGATTCTATCTAATCGTCAAATAGAATAAGTGTCCAGAATATAGCAGAAAACCATCACATTGTTAGATATAAGCCTTCATTTGGAGTAATATGGAGTATTTATACACACCATTACTCTCATGTCAACTCTGACCAGGATTTTTTTTTAAGTGTTAGAGTTCCATCTTATGGTTAAACAGGACTATTCTATTACATTCTATTTTTGAATCATTCAACAGTGTGCAAACAAATAATTGATATCAAATAAAAATATCAGTATTAGATAGCCATGCTTGAAACAATTTAGAGAACTGGAAAATTAGAATTATTAGCAATACTTGAAATATTTTAACTCCATGCCAACAAATGAGCTTTGTATATAAATATAAATATATATATTTCTTTATATATATATATATATATATATATATATATGTGTGTGTGTGTGTGTGTGTGTGTGTAATGTGTGTGCACGTGCGCGCGTGTGTGTATGTTTTGGGTTTTTTGTGTTTGGTTTTGTTTTATGACATATCAACCTTTGTAGATTGTTTAATGCCAAATACATTTTTTTTACATATAAACAGTTCTATTTAAGACAATTAAGTTTAGCATAAGTACACAGTTTAAATTAAAAAACAACAACATTTCTCTTTCGAACAATTCAGTTTAGAGTAAGTACAAAGTTTAATTCATTTTGACCCATAGGTAGTATTCTATCAGGTCCTACCACTTCGGGCCTGAGTGGACCTGGCAGCGGTGGCAATGAAGAGGTACTCCAAATTCCCCAAAGCTCTAGCATTACTAAAGCCTCAACATCATATTGTTTTGAATCATTCATTGGAGGACACGTACCCCTCTGCAGAGATGCAGTTGTTGTATTCTGCAGCCCCAGCCGACTGAGCTGGAGTCTGCGTACATTTGTGCGTGTGAATATTTGTATGTTTAAAAAGGATTTTTCATTATATAACTCAAACGGAAGAAGAAGCCATAAAATACTACCTCAAGAAACTAAATTGATATATTCGCTTTATAAATTGGTTGCTAACAGATACTACACTTTCAGTAAAAATGGAGTGTGGATTATGGCAATGAAGGAGTTTTCCACACTCCCACCTCCAGAGATTTAAAACTGGTACCTCACCATTTGACCCATACCCAGGACATCCCATTTAAAGAGGCAGGAGTCTTATCTTTTAACTAAGGATACAGTTAACATATTTAAATACCCGTCAACAGAGCGTTGTTAAGATTTAAAACGATAATTAAGATAATAGTTTTTAGAACGTTGACCGAGTTCTCAGTAAATGAAATCGTTCTTTTCAAGTTTTTTTTTTTTTTATTTCATTTAAAAAGTTAAATTTGATATTTATTGATGGAATAGTTTCCTTTGTTATCCAAAGCGATTTTCGGTCGAGTAAATGGAGATGAAATAATAGAGAAAAGTTGTTTAGTGCATATAATAGAGAAGAAATAGACTGGGCAGGTGTTTGTATTCCTCTGAGGTAATTTAGTTCAGCATATAGAAAGACAAGAAATGTGTGTTAAACTGATTAAAATGATAAATTCGTTCAAAAAATAACGCCCTTTTTTTCTTCTATCATAGTATTTTAATAACTATCTATCAATCTATCAATCTATCTATCGATTAGAATTCTATACTTAAACGAGAGCTATTAAAAAGATGTATATATATATATATATATATATATATATATACAAACACACCCACCCACACAAATATATGAATTTAAACGATGGATCTTTCTTTAGATACTAATCTACATTGCAGCATTATCTATCAGTCCATTAGTCAATATATCAGTGCGTTTATTACTGCCCAAACTCATTCACTCTCTCCTAAATACGTATATATATATATATATATATATATATATATATATATATATATATATATGTGTGTGTGTGTGTGT
>CAUZXS010003068.1:5000-10000 GCA_963585895.1 Sepioteuthis lessoniana | reverse complement strand
GTGTGTGTGTGTGTGTGTTGTTTGTGGGGGTCTGCGTGTGAGTTTGCGTGTATCCTTGGATAAATGTATTGGTGCGTATATCTCTATTCATATATATATATATATATATATATATATATATATATGTATATATATATATATATATATAAATTTCCAAGTTTTTCTGCATATTTGTATGAATTGGCTAAGAAATGATTTGAATATAATGTCTTTAAGCACGCATTTGATCATTTAACAGATTGAACGAAAACAATTATTAATTACCAGATAGCAGGTTTGATTTGAGGCAATCATATATATATATATGTGTGTGTGTGGTATAAGGATGTGTTTCTTTTCTCTGAGCGAACTTTATAAATATATATATATATATATATATATATATATATATATATATATATATATATATATATATATATGCAATCATGAATGTACGTATGAACGTATATATATATATATATATATATATATATATAAGTAATAACTATTTTAAGTATACCCATGTTTACACGCTCACACACACACACACACACACACACACACACACACACACACACACACACACACACACACACAAACAAACACACACACACACACACACACACACACACATATATATATATATATGTATTCATGCAATGATGTATAGATAGATAGATATTTGGAGCTAAGTAGAATTGTTGCTTTTGTCTGAATGAACTTTATATCTATCTATCTATCTATCTATCTATCTCTCTCTCTCTCTATATATATATATATATATCTGCGTATGTGTGTATATCAGTGTGTTTTTAGCGTCATGAGTATATATATATATATATATATATATAAGTGTGTGGATGTGTGCCTATGTATGTATGTATGTATGTATGTATGTATGCTTGTGTGCATATATGTGCATGTTTTAAAGAGAGAGAGAGAGAGAGAGAGATAGAAAGAGGGAGAGTGAGAGAGACAGAGACAGAGAATTGGTGACGGAGGAAGATATATAGAAAGTGTGGGAGAGACAGACAAACTGAGATGCACAAAGAGAACATCAATTGTATATTGATCATAAATCAAATTACTTTTTGAAAGAATGGTTTATATGAATAGTTGGAAAATCCTACACACACACACACACACACACACACACACACACACACACACACACACATATATATATATATATATGCATATATAAATATATATATATATATATATATATATATATATATATAGCTTTACATGATAATATATACCATTATATATTACATTGTATATAACATTACGGTAAATACCTCAAACGCTTTGAAAATAGGGATTAAAAATCCAAGACTACACTCTCTCTTGAAAAAGTGGTCATTGTTCATTGGAGTGATCGAATTTCAAAAGCCACCTATGATTATAATATATATATATACATATATATATATATATATATATATATATATATATATATATATATATATATATATATATATATATATATATAATAGGAAACTACTAGTATATTCTGATTAAATACATTTGTATTCATCTAGCCACTGTATAATTCAAAAAAGAAAAAACCTTGCCCAGAAAGACACAAACACACTCACAAACATGTACACATTCACTTATTGCTTTTATGACATATATATATATATATATATATATATATATATATATATATATATATATATATATATATATATATATACAGGTCTAAGCCTATTTATTCATACGCCCAAGCCCTCACATATGCATTTTTACACACACACACACCCACACCCACACACACACACACACACACACACACACACACACATATATATATATATATCATATATATATATATATATATATGTGTGTGTGTGTGTGTGTGTTCACGGTCAAATAATCACACACATTTGTGTGTGTTCGCATGTTTATACACTCATATATATATGTTGTATGTATACGTATGTGTGTGAGTGAATATGCATTTATAACTAAACAATTAAAATCGTATATATGCACACACACACACACACACACACACACACACACACACACACACACACACACACACACACACACACACACACACACACAGGATGATTGTGAGATGCTTGAGAGTAAAACTAAACACACTTACATATATACATATATATATACACACACTCACACACACATACACATATATATATATATATATATAATATGGGTATATTGTGTATATGTATACATGTGTGAGAATGCTTTTATAACCAAGCAATTATACTTATATATGCATTCATATATATATATATATATATATATATACTTTTTAATGGATGTATGTATATATATATATATGTGTGTGTGTGTGTGTGTGTGTGTGTGTGTGTGTGTGTGTGTGTGTGCAGGTGGGTGTGTGTATATGTTTCTGTATGTCTATATATTTATTACTCTACACTCCCTTAATTTTTCTCTCTCTCTCTACGTGTATATATATATATATATATATATATATATATATATATATATATATATATACCGTTGCTTGTCTATAATATTAAAATTTTATATAATTATATGACTGACTTCAAGACACAATCTTCGGTTACTACCTCATATTGAAAATATTTGGTAATTGAGGCAAACACACCAACACAATGTTGAAATGAAGAAAAAAAAATACGAACGCATTTAAAAGAAATACTCGTGAAATGATTGCATTATTGCAGGCCAAATGATATCTCACTCTTTTTTATTTTCATCGTTGAATCGTCCACATTTCATTTTCACTGTCATACCACATTTGACGGGAACACTAAAATAAATGTGTATTTTCTTCTATACCTCAAACACACGTTCTTGACAACGTAATTTTCAGGCTGGGATAAAGCCCACTATAATATGAATATTTATTGGGCAAAGGAGCCCTGCCGACGAACTACTAGAGGATGATTGTACTTCGTCAGGTGTCAAAGTTACAATATCAGATTTATTTGTAAATAATAATTAGAATTTTATGATTGAAACATTAATTATTTTGGTTTCTTTGACGTATTAGCCAAAATCACACACAAAATGTATAAAGAAAGCAATATATATATAGAGTGACTGACAGACAGAGACACAGAGAGATAGAAAGGAATATATATATATATATATATATATATAGAGAGAGAGAGAGAGAGAGAGAGAGACAGAGATAGATCTTGTCACATAATATTATTTCTCTGTTATTATTTATATAATATTTAACAATATACATATATATATATATATATATATATATATATATATATATATATATATGTGTGTGTGTATATAAACACATACGTATACACACTCACACACACACACACACACACATATATATATATATATATTCATACATATGTATATATATATATGTGTGTGTATGTATGTATGTGTGTATATAAACACACATACATACACACACACACATACACACACACACACACATATATATATATATATATATATATATATGATTGTATGTATGTATATGAAAATGCAAATATATATTATATATATATATATATATATATATATATATAGATACTGTATGGGGGAGTTTTCTACCTTAGTGCAATTGTGTTTGTATAAAAGAGAGTGTGAGAACCTCAGTACTCATTAATTAAAATATTTATGTGTGGTGGATAGATAGATAGATAGATAGATAGATAGATAGATATTCTATTAAGAAAATACACACGTCCATAACACACGTGTGTGTGTTTTAAGGATAAATATATCTTTCTATATTAACTCAAATATACATTTTTGTGAGCGTATTTTCTCTCTTTGAATGTGTGAGTATGCGTATCTTTATATAGAATACATCTATACATCTTAATACTTCCGTTCACCTCATAAATAAAAGTAATGTTTATATTGATTATACCTCATGTATGCCTAGTATTTTTAATATATATATATATATATATATATATATATATATATATATATATATATACCTTAGTCGAGGGAGATTCTAAGGCTCCATTTTCAAAAACTACTACGCCGAATTGTTGGAGAAGGCTTTACTCCATTCACACGATTGCTCCACTTTACCCTTAATCCTTGCCTTATACTAGTGAGTGCTTAACAAGGCGGCATTTGACTCGAACTGTGATTGAACACTGGTCTCCCCAACCATTGGCGAAGACTATATATGATATGATTTATAATTTGGCAGCCATATTTCTTTTAATATGGTCTCCTTAAATGACAGAAATTTTCTACTTTTAAACATTTTTATTCTTATCATAAAACAAGTTTTTGTAATGTTTGATTAAGTTTGATCTAAAACGATATATGTTTACAAGTAACTGCTGATTATTCTCGTATTTTTCTTATAAAATTCAACTAAATTCTTCACTTTCTGTGAGAGTGTAATATAAAATTGAAGACTACAGCTATTATGCGCGCGCACACACACACACACACACACACACACATACACACACACATATATATATATATATACATATACATACATATTTAAGGATTTTGATATGATCATATCCAGTAAACGCAGGACTGAGTGTTTTTGTCTGACTCGTGAAAATGTACTCAGGACAAAGGATCGTTGGGAAACGAATACTTATAATACTCTTATACAGAGAATAAAGCAATTTCCAGTCCAAATTGCTAACACACTATGATTATTAGCTGTCATGTTAAAATCATCCAAATTCTCCTTATAACAAAAATAACTATAAAATGATAATTAGTATCCGCAACTACCCCAAAATAGTATGCATATATCGCAATATAGCGCTATTACAACGATCACTTTACATATATATATATATATAGATAGATAGATAGATAGATAGATAGATAGATATTTCTTTATTCTTGATACTAATTCCTTTACTATATATATCTATTTATATACGGTTCGTAGGAATATTGATATATTTATTGAACTACTAGTTGACGCTCGGCACAATTTTTTACTCCGAGAATATAGTAAAATTATGGCCGGTAAAAGTTCACCCACACGAGTAAACGATAGACATATCTATACCCGTCCGAGA
>CAUZXS010003067.1:102500-104644 GCA_963585895.1 Sepioteuthis lessoniana | reverse complement strand
GGGTCCTATCTATGGGTTAAATAGAACTAAACCGGGTTCTTTCACTATACTGATTTTTGCATATAAACTGCGTATTTATGCTAAACTGAGTTGTTTAAAATAGAACTGTTTTCACATTGGAACTGCGTACTAGTGCTGAACTGAATTGCTCAAAAGAGAACTGTTTAGATGTCTAAACTGTGAACTTATGCTGAACTGAATTATCAGAAATAAAACTGTTTGACATTTAACTCTGTGTATTGCCCAGTCAGCTGGGGCTGTAGAATACACTGACTACACCTTCTGCAGAGGGTAAGACCCCCCTAACGAGTGTCCTTGATATGACGCTAAACAATCTGATGGTGAACGGTTCCAGCAATGCTTTGGGGAATGCAGAGCACCCCTCTATTCCCATTGCTCCCAGGTCCACTGTTGCACGGAGTGGTAACACCTGATAGGGCCCTATCTATGGGTTAAATAGAACTAACAGCATACAAATGCTAAACTGAATTGTTTGAATAAACTGAATAGCTTGAAATAGAAATGCTTTTTACCATTAAACCGTACTTACATTTAAACTGCGTGCTTATACGTAACTGAATTATTTGAAATAGAACTGTATTTCGACATTAAAACTGTATTTACACTTAACCGAATTGTTACATATAACTGCTTGAATAGCTTGAAATAGAAATGTTTTTGACCATTAAACTGTGTACTTATGCTAAACTGAATTATTTTAAAAAGAACAGATTATTTACATAAAAATGGATTTGGCGTTAAATAACCTACAAAGGTTGATATGCCCCCAAACCAGCAAACCAACAATACTGTTTCTTAAAATCAGAGTTTTAATCTCGATAAAGTAAAGATGTCTCCCTTTAGTTCAGGGCGACCTGATGGTTCCTTCTCAATAGCTACTACACCGAGATGTAGGGTAGGGCGCTACTCCTTTCCCTGGATTGTTCCACTTTACCCTTGATAAATACCTTATATTGCTGAGTGTCAAGCAAAGAGCTATCAAGTACCATTTGAAAGTTTTGGTATGATTCGACCTGGTATTGAACCAGGTCTCCCGGACCATTAGGCAAACATTCTACTCACTAGGCCTATGGAACCTTTATTTAAGATTTTGAGCTATATAAGTACAGTAATACTACTAGTGTGTGTATATTCAATAAACTATTATCATATCTCATCAAACTGCAATTACTCCAGTTGTATGTGGTGCGCGGATTTTTTCTCTATCAGAATTACAACAACCGTATATGAAACAGGAAAATCTTGAACAGTAGAGCCTATATTCGCATGAGTTTATATTTTGTTGTGGAGCTCTGTAAGCTGGGGCTGTAGGATACACCGACGGCATTTCTGCAAACGTGAAAGCCCCCTCCCCTACTCACAACGAGTGTCCTGGTATATCACATTAAACCATCTGATAGCGAGGCTCAGTAATGCTGGAGCTTTGTGAAATGTTGGGTACCCCTACAATGTTCCCAGGTCGTATCTGACCAGATGTAGTAGCAACCTGACAGGATCCTATCTATGGGTCAAATAGAACTGTTTGAAATTAAAACTGTGTGCAAACAAAAGACTTAGGCTAAATTGATTGTTGGAAATAGAACTGTTTGATCATTTAACTGTGTATAAAGAAATGAGTGACGTTTAATTGAATCGTTAGTGATACAGAGCAGTGCCTGGAACATTTACCTTTGTTGACTTGTAAGAATAGAACTGCTTGATCATTTAACTGTGTGTAATGAAATGAGTGACGTTTAATTGAATCATTAGTGATGCATAGCAGTGCTTGGAACCATTTACCTTTGTTGACTTGTTAGAAATAGAACTGTTTGATCATTTAACTGTGTGTAAGTAAATGAGTGATGTTTAATGGAAGCGTTAGTGATACATAGCAGTGCTTGGAACCATTTAATTGTGTGCAAACGAATGAGTAATGTCGTATAGAATTATTAGTGTTGAATAGGAATACTTGCACCACTTCATTGTTTGCAAACGAATGATTATCAGTAAATAAAATTATTTGTGTTTGATAGAATTGCATGAAACCATTTAACTGTGTTAAAAATGAGCTTAGATTTGTTTAAAATGTTATCAACAAAGTGAGTTTGGAAATCACACATGTCTAATGTTTATATATAAACAGA
>CAUZXS010003067.1:65000-97500 GCA_963585895.1 Sepioteuthis lessoniana | reverse complement strand
GCTGAGCACACAATAATCAGACTGAAATAATGGAGAATTTATCTAATACATTTCCGTTTGATGAATCTGTTCTTCACATGAAATTTTAAATAAATGACTTCATAATTAGAATATTCTAATATATATATATATAGATATATACTCTGTCCTTTTGTTTTATTATTTTGTACAGAGAATTCAATACATTTAGAAAGTTGAATTACATAATCATATTTACCAACCACTCCAGTCGGGTAGGATATGACACAAGCAGAGTTTAACAGGTTTGAATTCTGAGTTTTCCGTCTCCTAGACTAGTTGCTTCACCAAGGCTGAAGAACCTAGTCTGCTTACTATTTACCCATAGCTGGAGAGAGAATAACTGGATTCATACCTTTCCTAAGGATATTAGTGCTATGTGAAATGCAATCAGTCTCATCCAGGATTTGAACTCCTGTCGCCGTGTCCATTTCCTACGACGATAACCATTACACCACGGGCACCTCCACATAATAGTTACATAATAATAATAATAATAATAATAATAAAGCCCTTTTAAAGACGCTGGAAAAGTGACCCGAGGAATTATAGGTACAAGATTGAAGTGAGATTTTCCCGACCCCAGCCCAACTGAGATTGGCTAAAACACTTAAGAAAGTCATGGAAAAAGGAAGACACTTGTTATTTATCTCATTCCAGGGAAGACTACTAGTTACTACTTGCGCTAAAAAGGGGCAAAAATAACAGATAGAATATTTTGAAGAGTCCTAGGGTGCTGAAATGACTGGCTGCTGCTCAGACCTCAGGGAAAATTACCACTTACAAATGATATGAAAAACTCTCAAAGAGTATCATTCTAGAGACAATCTCTGAATCGCTAAAAAAAGACACTGTGGAAATTGGAGATCAGGGAAATGATTGGGACCACTTAGACTGGGCAAGGCAGTGGCTCATCACTAATTAATTGTATCAAACATTAAACAACTTTTCATTAGATTTCCATTATTTTTCTATTTTGAGAGTTTTTCACATTAGCGTTAGCTGATAGTTTTCCACTGGGGTCTGAGTGACAGCAAGTCTCCTCAAGTCTCCAGGACTCTTCTCAGTATTCTGGCTAATGTCAGTAATGCAGTAGCTGGATGGTCTTTGCAAGTCCCCCAGTCCTTTTATCAATCCTTTAATGACTGTACCAAGATCACTAATTAAAATTGGTATAAACGTCACTACCATGTTACACAGTTTTTTTAAATTCCCAAGCAAGGTCTAGGTACTTATCCTTTAATTTTACTCTGTGGTCAGCCGGGATAGGAAAGTCTAGAATTCGGCAAGTTTTCTTTTTTTGTTGTTGATTATTATAAGGTCTGGTCTTTTGGCAGAGATAAGATGATATCTTTGTATCTCAAAGTCGCAGAGGAGTTTGTGCGTCTCATTTTCTAGGGACAGATCCTAGCTTGTGCATGTACCATCTGTTTGTATGGTCAAATTTCAATTTCTGGCACAATTCCCAGTGGATCACCTTGCTCACTTAGTCGCATCTAGTCTTATACTCTTTCTGTGCTAATTTGCAGTATTCACTTATTATGTGATTGGTCGTTTCGTCTCTGTCACCACATGACAATCTACGCTGGATCGTTTTTTGTTACTGATATATATATATATATATATATATATAATTATGTATTTTCCCCGAACATAAACATTTTTCTGGCTTGTTGGACGTGTCACATATCTCGCTGAGAGGAGATGAGGAAGTATTCTCGTCTTACTCTGGGAGATGACATGATAAAAACTTATTCGAAATGACCCACCCACAAACACCGATAACTTGATAGATAATAGAAAACATTAATCGTGTACATAGTAATTTGTTTTTTTTGTTTTTTTATTTCTGTTAAAATTCGTTTTAATCTTCGGCTTCGAAAAAATCCCTCAAGTAGGAAACTTTTTTCTAGGAGAATAAGAAATTGAAGAACTCCGCTTCATAAATTGACATTGTGTCATATCCTGCCCGAGCAGACGGGTTGGTAAATATGATAAGGAATTGAAAAAGGTTTTCTTCACCCAAAAAAGAAGAAAGCAAAGGTGTTGTAGAGTCGCTAGCATCACTTTAGAACTCTACCAGATAAACTGGCTCGTAGCCATGAATAGCCTACGATTAAGAATTTCTATGGTTGATTTATAAGCTGGTCGAGGCTGCCTGGCACTGATGCCGGGGATGCCTAGCATTCGCCTCACGCAGCCAAGACTGACTTAACTCCTTACTAACTTACTCCTTGAGCCTTAGGTGGAAGTTCTTCCAGGCTCTAACCCTTCTTAGAGGAGCAAGGCTTATTGCATGGCGCCTGAGGCGTCCATTTTTAGACGAATGCTGATGGGGCCCGAGGCATTTTTGGAAATGCCAAGCACGTCTGGGTTACGGTCCTGCGGCTTGGACGCACCTTAAAAAAAGCTTTGTTCCGTACTCGACCGTTTGGTGGGGAACGTGACAAATAACTTGATTAATAAGCTGCTCGGCGCGGATGCCAGGGAGGCCATATATTCGTGTCACACGGCCAAGACTGACTTACTCCTTGAGCCTCGGGAGGTTGTACCTCCAAACTCTCACCCTCGTAAGAGGGGCTATATTTATTGACTGGCTCTTGAGGCGCCTCATTTTTTGGGGAATGCCGACGAGGCCCGGGTCATTTTTAGGAATGCTGGGCATGTCTGGGTTACGGTCCTGCACCAGGACTCACCTTAAAAGGACCTGTGCAATACTCGCCGGTTTGGTAGGGTGCGCGACAAATAAATTGAATTATAAGCTGATATTAAGTTGATTATTATTCGGACTGATCTTACTTCGTTTGGCTGTACAGCATTTGACCCTCCTCTATTTCACAAGTTCTCTTGTTAATTGTTTGTAACTAATTGTACTGGTTTCTTTTGTATATATCTATAACCATCGGATACTGAATAAATATATTAAGCACTCATTCTTCTCTGTGTACCATTCACTTCGACGAAACAACCAAATGTTTCTTTTGATTTTGTTTAAATTTAAATTTTAGGGTAGCGTTCAAATATTTGAATGTGGACACATATTTACGTTTGCCTCCTCACAAGATCTGAAATTATGTAGCACGGCTTTGATTTTAACGAAACGCCTCTACGTCTTTTTACTTTCCATCTCACTAAAACATCTAAATTAGACGAGCAAAACATGATGGACACTGGATGCTGTCTAGAGGACTTTCTAAGAGCAATGGTCGATAGGAATGGATTGTAAGGGTGAGAGTCAAAAGAATTACTGCAGTTGCCACACCTTGTTGATACTAATGATGAATACAGTCATAAATATTGGGCGATATTACCATGGTTTCTTTGCTTAAAATTACACACAGACACACGCACACACGTCTACAATTTAGCCACGTAACCCATATATAATTTGTTATATACCGTACCTATGAACATTAATGGGTTTGTCACATTCCTCTAAATACATTGGACACTATTGTGAGGGGAATTAAGTTGGGCTCCTCGTGTAGTGTAATGGTTAGCACTCTAGACTAGCAAACATTCACGAATGAGTTCGAGTCTCATTGGGTTAAATTCAAACAAGCAACATAGTAAATTACAACTAGTGTCCGGAAGACCTGGGTTCAATCCCAGGTTGCGTCATACCAAAGACTTTAAAAATGGTACTTGATAGTGCCTTGCTTAACACTCAGCAATAAAAGGTACGTATCAAAGGTAAAATGAAGCAATCCAGGGAACGGAGTTGCTCCCTTGGTCTAGTAACTGACGAAAAGGGAGCCTTCTGGTCACCCTCGACTAAAGGGAGACAACTTTACTTTTTACTTATAATGATTAAGTAGTCATCATGAACAGTGGTTTACCTTCTTCACGCCGCTGGCGAATATTGTATTTTCCAACCTTCTTTTTAGTTATTTCTCATTCAGTAACCTTTTGTTAGGTTACAGCATGAGTTTTCTCCATTCAATAGCAAGACTCTAACCATTATTGCTATCTTTAATCAAAGGGGTGACGTTTACACACTAAAGGGTGGTCCTTTGAAACTCGTGGATAATTTTACCTACCTCGAAAACAGCGTCTCATCAACCGAGAATGAAATCAACACGCGACTAGCAAAGGCATGGATAGCTATTGATCGTCTATCGGTCATAAGGAAGTCAGACCTGACCGATAAAATAACCCGCATTTTTTTCAAGCTGCGGTCGTGTCGATACTGCTATATGGACGCAGTACATGGACGCTAAGTAAACGTATAGAGAAAAGGCTTAACGGCAATTACACGAGAATACTGCGACCTGTATGGAAAAAGTCCTGGAGGCAACATCCTCCAAAACAGCTGCTGTACGACCACCTACCACCCATCATGTAGACTATCAAAGTTAGACAAACCAGACATGTGGGACACTGCTGAAGAAGTAAGGACGAACTCATAAGTGATATACTCCTGTGGACCCTATTCACATGGACGAGCAAAGGTGGGATGACCACGTAGAACCTATATACATACAGTTCTGTGCCGAAACAGGATACAGCCTGGAAGACCGGCTGTGAGCGATTGACAATGGAGACTGTTGGCGAGAAAGGGTTAGGGAGATTCATGCTGGCGGGGCGAAATGATGATGTTGATATATATGTAATATTTTCTCTCTTTATGCAGTATTAAAAAGAAAAAAAAAGTCACTTCATTTCAACATATTTTATCGTTGATCCATTCAAGTTTTCCGAGAAATTGTTTGACTTCTGCATGGAATGAATAAAAATAAGCAAAAAAAAGTGTCTTCTATTTAATCAAACATGATTATATATATATATATATATATAATAAGTAAATACATATTAGTTTTTATATATATATAATAATATATTTTATGTATATTTTAATAATACATTTTATAATTGTTTATATTGATAGTAAACAAGCTTCCATGCTAGGAAATGTATAAAAAGACTAATTCATATTTACTAATTATCATTTTATTATTATACTAGTATATATCTATAACCACCGGATACTGAATAAATATATTAAGCACTCATTCTTCTCTGTGTATCATTCACTTCGACGAAACAACCAAATGTTTCTTTTGATCTTGTTTAAATTTAAATTTTAGGGTAGCGTTCAAATATTTGAATGTGGACACGTATTTACGTTTGCCTCCTCACAAGATCTGAAATTATGTAGCACGGCTTTGATTTTAACGAAACGCCTCTACGTCTTTTTACTTTCCATCTCACTAAAACATCTAAATTAGACGAGCAAAAACATGATGGACACTGGATGCTGTCTAGAGGACTTTCCAAGAGCAATGGTCGATAGGAATGGATTGTAAGGGTGAGAGTCAAAAGAATTACTGCAGTTGCCACAACCTTGTTGATACTAATGATGAAATACAGTCATAAATATTGGGCGATATTACCATGGTTTCTTTGCTTAAAATCACACACAGACACACGCACACGCGTCTACAATTTAGCCACGTAACCCATATATAATTTGTTATATACCGTACCTATGAACATTAATGGGTTTGTCACATTCCTCTAAATACATTGGACACTATTGTGAGGGGATATCGAGCACTCTCCATATACCATACATTTGGTTTGCCACAAACCCACTAAATGAGATAGTGACAACCAACACTGTTATAATATATATATATATAATATATATATATATATATATATATATATACTCTCACACATATACACTTATATATATAGCCTTTTTTTTGTTGGTTCAAAGAGTGAAAAATTCAATATTCTAAAATGAATAGGTCTACAAGGATATATATATATATATATATATATATATAATAGATATATATATATATATAAACATTTTTCCTGGCTTGTTGCTGCCTTCAGAGAGAATTTAATGATTTGGCTGGCGTCGTTTTTGGTGTATGTAGTGGCGATTTTTTCTTCTGCCGGATTTAGTTTAAACATTAAAGCAGCCGATAGCGAGGCAATAATTTTAACAAAGTATGATACACAAAAAAAGATAGCACATAGTTATAAACAGACTTATATATATATATATATATAATATATATATATATATATATATATATATATATATATATATATATATTATATATATATGAATTATCTATTCATTTGTTAATGGTTGTTAAACCTAACCGAATTAACTGGAGAATATTACGAACATTAGAGAAGGCAAGGAATGTTTTATTAAGAGTAATGTTTATTATAATAATGTAAATTTTGATACGATTTATATCTGTAATCATATCTCCTATAATGATAGTTTATAGAGCGAATTATCATTATCATAAAAGTGAAAGTTTTTAATACTAATAATCCTTAAAAAATATTGGCAAAAATTTGGATTTTTGCTAGTTGATTATCTGATGCCAAAGATATTTTTCTAGGAGCACAGTAGCTGTGCCATTTAAAACGTAGTTTATGGGATAAAGAGGTTCATTTTTTTTCCTAAGGGTATTTTTTAAAAAAGGGAACGTAATTAAGCGACTGGTGTTCGACGTTGCAGTTTAGCGAGGATAACACTGGAAAATCCCCTTCCCAGTAGAACATCACAGATACTAATGAGTTTCTCACAATTGAATGGTTTACAGTGAGTATCCGTGGAACGTGAAAGTAACAATTGTGCCAGTTGTGATTGGTGCTTTAGGCACAATAACTAAAGGACTATTAAAAGGCCTGGAGGACTTGGAAGTTGGCGGACGAGTAGAGACTATCCACATGACAGCATTGTTAAGAACGGCCAGAATCCTGAGACGAGTCCTGGAGACTTGAGGAGACTTGCTGTCACTCAAACTCCTGTGAAAGACATTCAGCTGACACTGATGTGAAAAACTCTAAAGGAGTATAATAATAATAATTATAAGTTGTTTTCTCGCTGTTATGGAGTATCAATGATACCCATCTGATACAAATAATTTGCACACATTTATATAATTTTATTTAAAACCATTAATGCTAACAAAACGTTAGTGTTTTTTTGTTCCTGAGCAGAAACTGTTACTTATTTTTTATTTACTTATAGCTAAAGTAAATGAGAGGTCTACTTTCTCCATAAACTTTGCTTTTTGTGACCTGCGCACTGAAATTTTCAAAGCAAGGTGAAAAATTATATTTGTCGGCTGATAAATTGTTGGGTATCGCCTACCTTTTCAGCATAACGAGCTGTTCCATCTGCCATATATGGCAGTAGCGGAGATCAATCTGAGAATAAGCCGACGAGTCAGACCAGAAGAGCCGTTCCTATTGTTGAAGTATATCATTACTCTATCACTAATCCTATGTTCTTGTTACCAACAGTCTCTCTCTTGTAGATACTCTTTCCTGTAAATATAACTATTTTCCTCAACTATCGTGGTTTGTGTTATTATTACTACGACTTGTGTTCACTAACCAGAACACAACATAAATAAAAGGAGTTTAAATTACTGCCACAAATCACGAAATACTATTCACCCCCCCACAAAAAAAATCTTGGTTCATTTTCGTATCACGTAAGTATTAATACATTTAAATATTTATTTCTTGTTTTATTCAATCCTTATGTAAATGAAAATTAACAAATTTGCTCATTTTTACGCAGAAAATAGATAAATTTCTAAATTTCATTATTCAGGGCACAAAATCAAACTTCGAAAGGAATAATGGATATTTTCTATACATTTAAAACATAAAAAATTAAGAAATAACACATTCTTTCCTGGAAAAAAAATGTGAAACTTGGTTCAATTTGCAAGTAACAGACTTTCAAGTAACTATTTTTGTTCGATAATGACAATAAAAATTATTAATTATATATATTCTGTTAACCTTTCATTTCATATAGCAATATAAATATTTCAAGACTCAATATATTGATACACATCGAAAATGAACAATCAAACACGTCCTTGTAACAGTATTAATTTTTCAATATCAAATATAGTTCAACATCCTTTTAACCATTTTCTTAGATCTATTTGACCCATAGATAGATCCCTAACAAGTACAAGTCTGAGTGGAACTGAGAGTAATGGCAATAAGTTGAAGTTATAGTTTTATGTAATACCCAGGGCACCACTACAATTGACAAGTTAGTCTACGGGATATCGTGTTTGCTGAATGTCAAACATATGACTTTTATATTTGTGTATAATTGGATTCACGGTTTAAGAGAGGGCAAGAAAGTTTGTTGATGATGTTACGAATGTTTGATGGAAGTGTTTGAAGACGAAGATTATGTCATGATAAGATTGGATGTTTTATGTAGTAATTGGGTAGTGTTACGTGTAATCGATGTATATATATATATATATATATATATATAATATATATGAAAAAAGAAAACAGTTTTGAAAAGTAGAATAGGTTTTACTATTGGTCTTACGTCATTCAAATGGAAATGCTTTTTTTAAACAAATACTGTGAAAGTTTATAGAGAGCCTGTACTTGTGTAATTTGATTAACAGTTTGGTACAAAAGTTTATTTAAAAAAGGGAAAAGATTAGCAACTAATAATAATATGATAAGTGACAGTGATACCAATTCTAATTCGTGTACTCGGAACGGTCCCCAAATGCTTGGTAAGGGGACTGGAAGCGCCAGAAATTAGGGAATGTGCTGAGACCATTCAAACTGAAGCATTGCTAAGGTAGGACAGAATACTGGGATGACTCGTAGAGACTTGTGGACAATCTGACTCCAGAAAAAGATCATCAGCTTACGTTGGTGTAAAAGCTGGAGACCAGAAGAGGTATTAGAGCCATCCCATCTGTAACACTGTTAAGGTCTGCTTGCTTATAAAGAAGGCTCCTGATGACCTGATGAGACTTGCTGTCACTCAGACTTCAAAGCAAAAACCGGCAGTTAAAACTAGAGTGAGAAACTTAGGGTGAAATTGATAGTCGAAAAGTTAAGTTTTTGCGGAATACGATAAGGTACATTATAATAATGAAGATCACTCTAATTATAAAGAAGGTGATTCACGAAGAACTGTGCAAAATTTTGACCATGAAAATCGATGGTATAGGCATGGACCGGAATTGCTTCTGACAAATAATGATTGGAAAGTTCATTGCCTGATAAATTCACTTATTGATATCATATCTGCAGTTGACTTTTTTGGATTCAAGCACTGCAAAATCAATAGAAGTGTGTGAAACACAAAAAGGGATTATGTTGAAAAATAGACTTAGTTTGGTTACATTCTGTGATTGTAGCTTAGTCAGCCTATGAGCTTTTCAACTGACCCTCATATAAACCTCATTTGGTCACATTCCATGAGAGTATCTTGGTCAGCCTTTGAACTTTTCAGCTGACACCCTCATATAAACCTCATTTGGTCACATTCCATGAGCGTATCTTGGTCAGCCTTTGAACTTTTTCAGCTGACCCTCATATAACCTCATTTGGTCACATTCCATGAGAGTATCTTGGTCAGCCTTTGAACTTTTCAGCTGACCCTCATATAAACCTCATTTGGTCACATTCCATGAGCCGTATCTTAGTCAGCCTTTGAACTTTTCAGCTGACCCTCGTATAAACCGAGACTTGGAAATAAAAATAGATCACGAAATAGATACGTAAGACCGTATCTATTGATAACAAGAGGAAAATATAAGCTTGTGGTTTTTGCATGAGATTCTTTACGCGGTGTAACATTTAAAGTTTTCCCTTATGTTGCGTTATCCACCAGTGGACACGTGTACTCAGATGATCACTTTTTCGAATGAAGAGCCAGTGATTTAAAATATTTCTAAATATTCATTGAAAATAATTGTTTCTTTCACTTTTTATTTACACAACACTTTCACAACGAGCAGGATATGACACAAGGTTAATTTTAAAAGGGGTTTAATAGGTTTGAATGAGAGTTTTCCCGTCTAATTGACTAATTGTCATGTAAATATTTAAAAATTCCTGTATACGCAACTTATTTGTAGGTGGAGGGAAATAGTTGGATTCATGTCTTCATGAAGGATTTAAGAATTATATGAAATGTAAACAAGCTTCGTTTAGGATTTGAAATCGGATTGCCGTGTCCATTTCTTACGATGTTAACCATTACATAACGAGCACGTTATTATTATTATTTTTTTTTACACAGTACGCTTACACAAGCTCTACATAAATTGTCACGCTTCGCTCACTTTGATTGTAGAGTTCGCCTTTTGATAAATTTTCCTTCCGATGACGTTAGATCACTAGCGACACCGGTCATTTTGATTTTCAAAACTTGCTTCTATCTCATGCCTACGGGATTTATTCAAACCTTTGCTTATCTTATATATATATATATATATATATATATATATATATATATGATGGTATATGTAGTTTTAAAGGGAAAGAAAGAAAGAATGAAAGAAAGAAAGAAAGAAAGAAAGAAAGGAAGAAAGAAAGAAAGAGAGGTTAGTAACTGGGGTCGCTTCGCAGAATTGAGACACCAAATAAAATAACCATTTAATTAAAGAAGCGATGCTTACTGCCTGGATGAAGGCATTTTTTCCAACAATCAGAATACCAGAGGTTACATGAATAGAACCCTCAGTAGTATGGCCGACGCTACGAAAACGATCGTAGTAGAAGTAGTAGTAGAAGAAGTAGTAGTAGTAGTAGTATTGGTAGTGGTAGTAGTAGTAGTAGTAGAGATCCCCTGAAAACAACAGCGACGTCGACGGCGATGGATATGAAGATGACGGCGTTGACGTTGGCTTTAGCGTCGATGACGTTCCACGAAATGTAGCGCTGACGTTGACGACGGTGGTGATGGTGATGAAGATGGTGTTGATGAAGATGGTGGTGGCTGAACTGATGGTGAACCGTATTAGTACGAATAAGATTATTGTAATTAGAGTTAGTTTTAGTAGATGAGTCGTTATTACTAGTACGCTTATAATTAATAGTAATAAGAAGAGCAGTAGAAGATGGTGGCGGTGGTGACTGATGTAGAGGAGGAGACTCAACTTTTTGCCATTGAATACAGATCCGTCTCTCATGTTTCACGTATGAGATGCGGGTACGATGTCCATGGTGCCTCTGTAATTTAACAAGACGGACTGAGTGGAAATTAAGAAACATTATGTAAACACAAGTGACCCTGGATCGGTTATACGTTTAGATAGAAAGATACACGCATATTTTTTTTTTATTTATTTCATTAGGATGATAAATCTTTCCAAATAGGTATGGAATTAAACCTATAAATCCTTAAATCTGACAGACCAGAGCTTACTAACAAGAGAGATCTTAAAAATGAAAAAAAAAAAAAAAATTCTCGCAAAAGAAAAAAAAATAATTTAGATGGCATTGTAGATCTCCTAGCCTAGTAGACTTCTTAATATTTATTAGTATCTACTATACGATAATCAATTCGATCAAACATATTCTATCTATCTATCTTTGCACACGGCCACAACAAGCACCAACACGCACACACACACATATATATATATATTATATATATATATATGTATATATATATATATGTGTGTGTGTGTGTGTGTGTGTGTGTGTGTACAGTGGACGCTCGACTTACGAAAACCCCATACGAAAAATTTAGAATACGAAACGGGCTTCGAAGAAATCTCCGTCCTACTTAACGAAAAAAATATTCAAATTACGAAAATAAAATTCGGAAGCGTCCGATTCGATGTGTCATTATCTATAACAATATATATTAATACCTTGCATTGATTTTATCTTTTTCTCATTGTTTTTTTTTTGTTTTTTTTTACATTTATGACTATGTTGTCATTAACAAATACATTCCTTCGAATGTATATGATATTTACACTTTATACCACTGCTTTTGTAGGCTGGATCCAATTACGCCATTTTTAGGGTAAATCTTGTCCCATCAAACGAAAATTCCAAGATACGAAATCCCCTCCGCAATGAATTAATTTCGTATCATGAGATAATCCATAAACAATATCAAATTAAAAAGTCCTCTATTCTAATGGCTTGGTTTCTCTCGTTTTAATGGCATATCAACCTCTCTGGGGTTAGTTAATGCCAAAGTCACCCTTCTTGAAAAAAACAACAGTCGTGGTACCATTTAATCCACAGCTTGGAGTGGATAAGAAGGTTCGCACGTTTTCTAAAGGTATTAGCCCGAAAGGGAACGTAATTGCTTGACAAGTGTTTGAACACGCGGTCCTGCGCAGTAACAACTACTCCACTGTAAACTATTGGCCGTTACCTTAAGTTTCTTATGGCTCCCGCAAGTTATTCGAAAGAATAGGGAGACAATTTGGCAATCAGCATGGCGGTGTATATCCCGTGTTAAAATTGACCAATAGACAACGCTCACACTCGAAATATAACTCGATCTATGAATATATAAAACAATAGATGTGTATTAATAGGTTATATATCTGATAATTATATACTTGATATTTTTCTATGTTATAAACCGTCTCAGATTGTAATATAATGGCCGAGGGATTTCGTTTTATGCCTTTTGGGTTTAGTTAGGCTGAGAACCTTTCGGCTCAGTGCATGGGTTACTTAGGTTCAGCATTAACGCAGGTGTTTACGCGTGTACGCAAAGCGGACGTGTCACTCAGAGATGTCACAATAGCCCAGATTGGAAACGGGGATAGTGAGTGCGAATGACGTCACGCAAAGGAAGTGCGCGGGGAGGATTTGGGGAGATTTGAAAAAGTCAGTTGGGTTCTACCTCGGGAGAAGACGGTTGGCTTTCGCTTGCTCGCCGAAGCCAGGCCAGTGGCCTTGTGGCAGGTGCCACACGTGTTGGGCGGGGGCAAATGGAAAAGTCATCGTAGAAAGATTGTGCATCTCTTTTCCTTATGTCGAAACCTTTAACTCAAAGGTAATAAAAGGTTTCGTACCTGAACTAAGAAGCCGTTACGTGCTTTCGTGTTTCGGGATTACTATGTTCTATGTATATATGTTATGAACATTCTATGTACGTTTCACATATCTATATCATGGGTATGGTACAAGATGTTGTCATTGCGAGCTCTTCTTTTGTTAACTATTCTCATTTGCACACACACACACACACACACACACATATATATATATATATATATCGGTTTGAATACCTCACACACACACACACACACACACACACACACACACACATATATATATATATATATATATATATATATATATATATATCGGTTTGAATAATTGTTGGGTATCACCCACCTTTTTCCACACAAAGAACTAGACCATTTGCCATATATAGCAGTAGCTAATAATACCAGGGCAGAATAGAAGGTGAAGAGCAGCTTCTTATATGAATAGTATTAGTGTTGGTGACTGGAGATCGCACTAGAACACCTTACTTGCTACTGTAATAACGGAAGTCAATATTATCGTTGGACTATATCTTTGTTCTGTATTCACTAATCCTATGTTCTTGTCTACTAATAGTCTCTCTATTGTATATACTTTTTCCTGAGAATATATATCTATTTCCTCTCATATCGTGGTTTGTCCTTTATTTAATATTACAAGCGTTCACTAACCAGAACGCAACAATAACTCCTACACAGAGTAAATAGCGCCTGGTGACAACCAGTTTTATATCTATGTACTCATCAGAAACCACCCCCCGTCGCGGGTATCCCTTTTTTTTCTTCTGTGGGGAGAAGGATTGGAATCTAGTTCGTAGGACATTCTGGAGTCGGTAATCTAGTTTATACTGATTGATTTACACTATTCAGATTCCACATTTGCTCTATCATTGATATTGAGCACTGCTGATGTATGAGGACAGTTAATCGCAAAAGTAAATTATAAACACACACACACACACACACACACACACACACACACACACACATATATATATATATTATATTTTAAATGAATATATCCACAAAGAGATTTCTATTTTTTGCGATTTATTTATTCATTTCGATCTTGCATACGTGTATGTTTCCAGCTTGTTGCTTTCGTCAGAGAACATATATCACACAAGGTCTTGTGAATGGGGTACTCAATGAGACTTAAAAATGTAAATCTTTTCGTGGACCTATTCATTTAAAATCTTTTCTATCTTTGGACCCATAACGAATTTTTTTGCATATATATATATATATATATATGTCTGTGTGTGGGAAGGTGTTTATATATATATATATATATATATATATATATATATATATTACTAATAAAGCAGTGTTATATCCAGAGAGTGGATAAAGTTGTTTTGAGACATAGGTCCTAAAAAAATATCCAAAACTGGTCGGCGTTACAGCGACTTTCCCGTATTTTTTTTATCTACCGCCAGTCGCAATCATCAGTACTGTTCTATTTTTTGTTTTGTTTTGCTTTGTTTTTTAACAGTCTGTGTAAACAACTTTCTAAAAAAAGACAAGATAAAACAAAATAAACGTTTTACCTATTACATTCTATTTACTTGAAAATATCACACACACACACACACACACACACACACACACACACACACACACACATATATATATATATATATATACATGTATATATATATATATATGTAAGTAACTAGTAAAGTTGGCAACTGTAATCGAGGGTGACCATAGGCTCCCTTTTCAATAGCTACTACACCGAGGTGCAGGGGAGGGTGCTACTCCTTTCCCTGGATTACTCCTCTTTACCCTTGATACGTTCCTTATAATGTATAACATAGAGTTAATCAAGGAGACATCAAGTCCCATTTTTAAGTCTTTGGAATTGAACTCCAGTCTCCGGGACCATTGGTGAACACTCTACGCATTGATATATACAATTTTACTTATACTCATATGTATGTATATATGCATGTAAATATAAATTTGACGAAGCCACACATTATAACACGATTTCTCTTAGAGCAAGGCATTTAAATGATCTTTCTCAGAGAATAAAGAAATTCTCAGACCAATTTGCTAAAGAATGTTGATATTGTGGATTTGCTATTTGTAGCGAACTTTATTTTTTAATCATTCAAATTCTTTAATCAACAAAGAATCCTTTAAGCCTTTCTCAAAATCATCATTATCAGTCGATGTTAACACGAGAAATTGAAGAAATCAACGACTCATGTGTACGTGGAACATACCATAAGTTTCAAGACTTTTATTTTTACAGGCATTTAAAATTGTTGTAGACACTTGAAAATTCAATATGCTATTGCTATACATCTTATGAGATGACTGACCAAATTTTATGATTTCAGCTTCAAAGGAACAGCTACAGCAGCAATTGGAATATACCCTACTAAACCCTGATTGTCACAGCTGGTGAATTTCAAAAATGCAATCTGACATTTAGAAGAACGATGTGTAATGAAATTCTGTTTTAAACTTGGAAAAATTGCCACAGAAACGTATGGAATGCTTCAGACTGCTTTTCGACCATCTTGCATGAATTGAGCATCAGCTTTTGAGTGGCATAAGAGATTCAAGGAAGGCAGGGAGTCTGTGAGGGATGGTGAGAGGAGTGCGAGGAGTAAGGAAGTCAATACAGCAGAGTTGATTGACCAAACGGTTAGAGTTAGGGTTACTATGTTGAGGTATTAAGGGAGTTCAGGAAGAGATTCCGTCGGAAGTGGCCAGCACTCTTCAAACCGGGTCAGTGGCATTTCCACCAGGATAATGCACCAGTCCACAGCTCTATCCTTGTCACAGACTATTTGACCAAGATGAGCATCAACACAGTTCCTCACACTCCCTATGACTTTTGGTTATGCCCTCAGCTCAGAGGCTGTCGTTATGAGACAATTGAGGAGATGAAAGAGGCTGTGACAAAGGTCATTGACATGCTCACACAAGAGGACTTCCCAGGGGCCTTTCAGAAGTTGTTGGAATGGTACAACAAGTGCATTGCAGCCGGAGGAGATTAATTCGAAGGGGACTAAAGTTTCATGTGTGTACTATCAATAAAAGTGCCCATGCGAAAAAAGTCTGGAAACTTATTTAATTATCCTCGTATATATATATATATATATATATATATATATATATATATATATATATATATGTAATTATCGTTCGTGAAATGTGAAATCACTTCAAAGTTCTTTTGGTAACACAAATACGTTATATGAGGTAGAACATGTCTGTGTTACTAGAAAAGCAACATTTTCATCATTTTGTCGTGAAGCAAGTTGCTAGTATATTGCAAAAAACTTTTTTTTCAACTTCAAAATTAAGGAAGCGCTTAATATTAATGTAACGGATATATTAAAAGAACACACACACACACACGCGCGCGCGCGCGCCCCCCACAAAACCAGACAAATCTTATTAAAATAATAATTCACTTTTATGTATTTCTTTGATCGATTTTTGGCGCGAATTTTGTTAATTTCAAGCTAAATAGTTTAGAATAATGATAATTTAATCAAATCACCATTTTCTGATTCAATGTTTTTACGAATTTAAGACTTTATATATATATATATATATATATATATATATATATATATATATATATATATACGAAGGTGAGTCAAAAGTAATGCCCTTTTCTTGTGCATTGGAATAATTACCGACACAAGAACATGAATTAAACATCAAACTGAAACTGGTTCTCTATGGATCCCATCCCTACTCTTCAACATGGTCACCGTTTCCCTCAATAGCACTGTCCTACTCTAGTGTATTCTGCAGATGAAGTTGGGCAGAAACTAAGCTTATAGGCCTTGAAACTACACTTTTAAACTAGATAGATAAAAAAGTTAATACACTTTTATTCCATTTAGAATTGACAGTCGATATACAAATAAACGTATTTGAAAGGACCCCCACCCCCCGACCACAAATATACATTCAATGCAATCGAAATTATGCTCTTTAGACTGCTGTCTATTAATAGAAAGCCCTGGTCTGGCAAATTCAATTAAACACATTTAAAAATGATCTTATTTATGATGTAAAATTACATATATATATATATAGTTAAGTAAATAGATAACTATTGCAATCATAAATTATTTATAAGAAAGCAGGACTAATATGTTACATAAGGATGTACTCCAGATTATCTTTGGAGTAGGAAGAACATTTGTTACAGTAACATGTATGACAAGAAAACAGAGTTTGAAACAAATAAGAGAAAGAAAATAAGCTTGTTAAAAAGCCTTAAGCACACTTAAGAGTATTAAAGAAAATATTTATTAAAATTTTGTAAGGAGTCCTTCACCAAAATATATCGAAGAACATTGAGGACAAAAGACAATTGCTTCAAAATTAAAACTTAATTATTCAACATTTGAATATTAATTATCATCTATTTGCTTATTTTCTACCTCATGTTGTTTTATTGTTACATGTTACTGTGAACATTTGGCCGCTATTTTCGATTTAAAGATGGAAAATTATCTAAATATTAATATTATCGAGAGTGAGACAGATACATCGATATAATAAATGTTTTAGCAATTAATTAGAAACAATTGATGCTATTTTAAAAGAGCTATTAAAATGTCTTTTTAGACATGTAAAAAAGAATAATCATTGATCACATAAAGAGAATGCAGGGAAAAAAGAAGAAGGTTGGGAAAAAGGAAAGAAATTCAAAATGACAGAAAAAGGGATATATAAAGAAACTAAATAAATTTAGGAGAAGTTTATGCAAAAAAATATATCGGTAAAAATGAACAGAAGAAGAAGTTTAAGGAAAGAAAACGATGTATAGGAAGACGAATTAGAATAAAGAAAAGAAAAGTGAAGGGAGGCCTTAACTGAGAAATAAAAGAAGAAGAAGAAGAAGAAGAAGAAGAAGAAGAAGAAGAAGAAGAAGAAGAATTCAAGGAATCCGAAGACCATATAATAAAATGAAAGAAAAAATAGATAAAATATATGAAGTATATATGAAATATTATAAAAAGAATAAAAAAGAAAAAGATAGGGTCACGAAGTGCGACTTGATTCAGAAAAATAGGCGCAAACGAAATACAATTGGAAGAATAAGTGTAGAAAAAACAAAAACCGAGAAGAGAAAGAATGAATGAAGAATAAATGAAGCAAAATAAAGAAAAAAGAGAGGAAAGAAGAAAGAACTGCAAGAGGAAAAGAAAAAGTGAAGGAAAGAAGAGCAAATAAAATGGAAAAGCAAAAGAAAGACGGTAAAAGTGGAAGGACTGAATGAAGAAAGAATGAATCGAAAGAAAAAGGGAAAGACAAGAAAGAAGAAGGAAAAGGATGGAAAGACGCAAAAAGAACTAAATTAAGAAAAAAAAGAAAGAATCTGTTGAAGGAATCAAAAATAGGAAAGAAAAGAAAAGGGAAAGAACGAATGAAGGAAAAAAGAAAAAAGGAAATAAAAAAGAAAAAAAAGGAAAAGTGAAATCAAAGATTGAATGAATGAAGAAGGGATAAAATAGAAGAAAGAAGAAAGAAAGAAAGAATATGGATAGAAGGAATGAATGAAGAAGAATGAATAAAAGAAAGAAAGAAAGACAGAGAATGTGGGAAAAAGGAATAAGCAAAAAATGAAGGAATGAAAGATAAGAAAGAAAGAAAGAAAGAAAGACAGAGAATATGGGAAAAAGGAATAAGCGAAGAATGAAGGAATAAAAGAAAGAAAGAAAGAAAGAAAGAAAGAAAGACAGAGAATGTGGGAAAAAGGAATAAGCGAAGAAAGAAGGAAAAAAAGAAAGAAGGAAAGAAAGAAAGAAAGACAGAGAATGTGGGAAAAAGGAATAAGTGAAGAATGAAGGAATGAAAGATAAGAAAGAAAGAAAGAAAGACAGAGAATGTGGGAAAAAATAATAAGCGAAGAATGAAGAAAGAAAGAAAGAAAGAAAGAAAGAAAGAAAGAAAGACAGAGAATGTGGGAAAAAGGAATAAGCGAAGAATGAAGGAATCAAAGATAAGAAAGAAAGAAAGAAAGAAAGAAAGAAAGAAAGAAAGAAAGAAAGACAGAGAATGTGGGAAAAAGGAATAAGCGAAGAATGAAGGAATAAAAGATAAGAAAGAAAGAAAGAAAGAAAGACAGAGAATTTTGGAAAAAGGAAGAAGCGAAGAATGAAGGAATGAAAGAAAGAAAGAAAGAAAGAATATGGATTGAAGGAATGAATGAAGAAGAAGGAATGAAAAAGAGAAAGGAAAAATAAATACGCAAAGCGGAAATAAAGAATGAATGAAGAAGAAGGATTGAAACAAAGAAAGAAAGAAAGACAGAAAATGTTGTAAAAAGGAATAAGTAAAGAATGAAGGAATGAAAGAGAAGAAAGAAAGAAAGAAAGAAAGAATGAAAGAAAATTATGAATTTCAAGAATGAATGAGGGAGAAAAGTTAGCTACTAAAAAGAAAGAAAGAAAGAAAGAAAGAAAGAAAGAAGAAAAAGCAAAAAGAAGGAATTAATGAAAGAAGAAAGAATGAAGCAGAACGAAAGAAAATATTCAAGTAAAAGAAAGATGGAAGGGAAATACAACTTAAATGTAAAAAGAAAGAAAATGAAAGTTTGTAAAAAGACGTGTAAGCAGTAACCATGTTGTATGAATAAAGTGATGAAAGAGAGAAAGACAAAAGAAGAAGAAAAAGAAAACTATGTTCCGAAAAACATAATGAAGAACAAAGAAAACCTCTCGATCTGAACACTTTCATGAAATAAAAGGAAAAAGGAACTTCTCAAAACATGCTTTTAAGTTGTCGACATTCTATTTAAAAATATCTTCAAGTTTACTTATTTTCTGGGTGTTTTTAAGACACGGCTGGAATAATTGAATAACGATCATTCTGGATCCTATTATAGGGACATCTATTGGAGGCGTTTGTGATGTTACGGTTATCTTCTTAAAACTGAAAATGGCGACTCGAGTTCAATTATGGTGGTGGTTTGCATTTTTACATCGCTCTGAGAACTGTTTTTCTTCCATCAATGGATAAATTGTAGGATTGGCTGAACTCTTTAACGATAGTGTAGCAGTCAAACTAAAAGGAAAACTATATTTAATTGCCCAGTCAGCTGAGGCTGTAGAATACAACGACTGCATCTCTGCAGAGGAATAAGACTCCACCAACGAGTGTCCTGTTGCCTAGTCGGCTGGGGCTGTAGAATACACTGACTGCATCTCTGCAGAGGGGTAACACTCCTCCAACGAGTGTCCTGTTGCCTAGTCGGCTGGGGCTGAAGAATACACTGAATGCTTCTCTGCAGAGGGGTATGACTCCCCCAGTGAGTGTCCTGTTGACTTGTCGGCTGGGGCTGTAGAATACACTGAATGCTTCTCTGTAGAGGGGTAAGACTCCCCCAGTGAGTGTCCTGTTGCCTCGTCAGCTGAGGCTGTAGAATACAACGACTGCATCTCTGCAGAGGAATAAGACTCCACCAACGAGTGTCCTGTCGGCTGGGGCTGTAGAATACACCGACTGCTTTTCTGCAGAGGGGTAAGACTCCTCCAATGAGTGTCCTGATTATGACACTAAACAATCTGATGATGATGCTCCATTAATGCTTGAGCTTTGGGGAATACGGAGTACTCCTTCATTGCCATCACTCCCAGGTCCACTCAGACCCAGAGTGGTAGCACCTGAGAGCTGCTATCTTTGGTTCAAATTGAATTAAAATGTGTACTTATGCTAAAATGAATTGTTTGAAATAGAACTGTTTCTATGTATAAAAATGGAATTAGAATTGTTAACCTACAATAGTTGATGTGTTATAAACCCAAACCAAACCAATCTGTATTCAAACCTGTTTACTTCTGTTTAAAAATTGATCTTGTGTCACTTCTTGCTAGTGGTGGAAGTGTTGAGTAAGTGTTGGCAATTCTGTACACAATCCCTTACCTTCAAAGCGAAATTCAGCTTTGGACAGCGAAGAGGAGAATAAGACCAAAAGATTAGAAAAATTCTCACTTGCGTGATTCCACTTGCTATTTTTCTCCAGTGAAGTATCTCAGTATATCAGAATTTCTCAAAGATCCTTGCTTTGTTGTGTCAATTCAAAATCATTGTGAATGACACAATAGAAGCTGACAAAGAAAATTGCGCTCTGCGGCACAACCATCTCTCCGGTGCAACCAACCCTCCATGCGTCCAAGTCACAGTGTCGCCTAAATATCAAATAAAGAAAGGTACGAACGCTTGAATTCGACGCGAAACTGTTTCGACGTTATAACTGTTTCAGTGCAGAATTGCGTTTGCCCGGTGCCTGGTGGCTTTTATAGGCGTTGGCCTCAGCATCTGTGGGTATACCACATCCAGCCACTCACCAGTTACATGTGTGCCCTCTTGTAGGCCACCCAAGTGTCTCTATGTGATCAGAGAAGCTCTAACCTTTTAGCCGTTCAACAGCGGAAAATTCCTCGGATACAGGATCGGTGAACAGTCGTGGGCAATGAAGCTCATGAGGACCAACTTCGAACACCAATTCCTCGAGAAACTCCACACAACGTGTAGAGCCTGCTTGACCCATATTCGGTGAGTACCTTCACATCATCCTCACCACTATGCAGAAGAAATTAGATGGTCAAATTTAAGTAGCCAAAATGTTTTTTTAAGACAGTAATAACCGCAACAAATACCAGAAACATGTAAAACGTAAAGGTATAGATGTCGCTTCGTGTGTGTCTGAAGAAGTTCCAAATATAAACATGCCTCCAATGATGAGAGACAAGTTGCGCTGATCCATCAAATATGCATATGATGGTTGCATTTTATGGCATATCAACCCTAGTAGTGTATTTAATGCCAAATCCTGTTTCCATATATAATTTTGATATATATCATATGTACATGAATAATTTGTTGGTGACATTATCTTTGAACCAGCCCTAAAATAGTTTTAAGTACTGTTATCAAGCACTAATAATTCTATTTAAGATTAATTATTTGTTTGCACACAGTTATTCAAGTATTGCAATCAAACACTAATTATTAAACTGAACATCATTCCTTCGTTTGCACACAGTTAAAGGATTTCAGTCACTGCTAACTAATATTAATAATTTAATCTAACATTAATTTTTTGTTTGCACACAGTTAAATTGGTTTCAACTTTGGTAAATGATTAAATAATTTAATTTGGTACTACCACTATGAGTCAGCTTGAAACAAGGAGTAATGGTTATGAAGTAGTTCATATTCTTCAAAGCTCTAGAACGGATACAATTTAATGAGTCTCATTGGGTGCCCCATTCATTCGGTCTTGTGCCACATCGAAGCAAAGAGCTTCGTAAATTACTCTGGTGGGGGGTCATACCCCTATGCAGAGATGCAGTGGACATACTGTACAGTTCCAGTCGGACACCCCCGGTGGTGTAATGGTTAGCAAGCTAGACTAGCAAATCTACACGAGTGGGTTCGAGTCTCATTGGTTTCCCCATTCATTTGGCCTTGTGCTACATCGAAGTAAAAAGCTTCGTTAATTACTACTGTACAGCTCCAGCCATGTATACTGTATCTATATCCAGAGACACAGGCAAACAGTGAGTTAAAGTGGGTCATTCAGAAAGCAAGAACCCAGCTCGTGCTTGCGAAGAGAGGTGAATGCTGTACACAGTTCAATATATATTAACGCAATTTCTGCAGATTCAAGGGATGAGAAGACACAAGTTGTAAAAGAAATGAGTCACGTCGTGTTTCGTTTCTTACTTTCTTTCCACATCGTGCCACCACGAAATAAGCAATCGTCACTTCCTCGTGGTTTGGCAACGAATCCTGAGGATCACACGTGCTTATTTTCTAAAGCGTTTTAGTGGCGGTCAACAACTGCTTAACTCTTTTTTAAGGTCGTTCTCCTCGAAAATACATCCTCCGGCTTGGCCATTCTTTTTCTCATACTCTCGCTGTGAATATTTCATTAAAAAAAGATGGATACATGTCTTTCTCAAGGGCATTAGCACATAGTGAAACGCAAACAACTTGGTTCGCGGATTATATTTCCTGCGACAATAACTCATACGCCAAGTGTGCCTCCTCAAAAGGCTAAAAAAAGTAAGTACGTTATTCAGTTTCCTAATAAGGAAAAACATATTTACTTTTTATAATTTTGCAAATTAGCGGTGATTGATTGAGTGGTACAAAGCATCTGCAGTTCTAGAGTCAATTCGGTGAGATCATCAACTAAAGCAGTCGTCAAATTTGATCAACTTGTCACGTCAACCATTTGATATCACTGGCGCCTCTGGTGGTGTAATGATTAGCAAGCTCGACTAGCAAACCTACACGAGTGAGTTCGAGTCTCATTGGGTGCCCCTTTCATATGGCCTTGTGCCACATCTAAGCAAAAAGCTTAGTAAATTTCCATTTGATATCACTGTGAGAACTTTTGGCGAAACCTGACGTAACTCGTCTTCCTCCAGCCACCCTTTTCTTTAGATTTAGTTGCTTAGGAAACTCATAAATATATTTTTAAATGATTAGATTTCTGGGAACAGTGCTTGAACTGTTTAAATAAAAACTGACTAATTAGTTTTAGTTATTTTATAAGTTTTATCTCAGCACAAAACCGCATTATTTGGACTTCAATGAGAAATTGTATATCGAATAATCTGCTCAAGAGTTTTTTTTTTAAATTAAATTAGGATGAGCAGCTATCGATAGGCTATCGATCATATAGAAGTCAGACCTGACCGATAAAAGGAAATGCAGTTTCTTCCAAGCAGCGGCCGTGTCGATACTGCTGTATGGATGCACCACTTGGACGCTAACTAAATTGATGGAGAAAAAGCTTGACGGCAACTACACCAAAATACTGCGAGCAATATTGAACAAGTCCAGCAGGCAACACCCCACAAAGCAGCAACTGTACGGCCATCAACCACCCATCACGAAAACTATCGAAATTAGACGAACCAGACATACGGAACACTGCTGGAGAAGTAGGGACATGCTCATAAGTGATGTACTCTTGTGGAACCCTTCACGAGCAAAGGCAGGACGTCCAGCTCGAACCTACATACAGCAGCTCTGTGCCGATACGGGATGTAACCTTGAGGACGTGCCAAAAGCGATGGACGATAGGGAGGTGAGGCGAAAGAGGGTCAGGATTATCCGTGTGATGGCGCGAGATGAGGATGATGGCATGTTACTAAAACTCTAACTGCGTTTCTTTGCAATTGAAACCTAGCCAAAAATAGGCACCCCAATGAGGAATTTCTCTTTGAGCAATACATTTCGAATGCACTAAATTCTGCACTTGTCTCCAATTTACCAACCCCTCCGCTCGGGCTGGATATGACACAAGGTCAATTTTTTAAGCGGAGTTTAACAGGTTTGAATTCAGAGTTTTCCTTCTCCTAGACTAATTGCCTCACTAAGGCTAAAGAACCCAGTCTGTACTACTATTTACCCATAGCTGGAGGGAGAATAATTGGATTCATACCTTTCCCAAGGGTACTAGTGCTATGTGAAATGCAATCAGTTTCGTCTAGGATTTGAACTCGTGTCGCCGTGTCCATTTCCTACGATAACAACCATTACACCACGGACACCTCCTCAGCACTTGTCTATTCGTTCAGAAAATGAATGACATTTTAATGGGGTCTGCATCAAAGTTATCGACATAACATAAATAAAAATGAAAATGGTAATTAGTTGGGATAGTTTCTTAGTTTAATGGCATATCAACCTTCATGGGTTATTCAATGCCAAAGACGTCCTTATAGAAGAACAACGGGGGTGCTATTTAACCCATAGCTAGGTGAAATAAGGTTATTAGTTCAAAACGTAATTGCTCGACTGGAGTTTGAACCTGCTGACTATGATGTCGGAGTCCAGATCGTTAGCCTAGCTCTTCTTGTATGGTTCAAAAAAGGTTGGAAATATCACTTCAATCATTAACTTTCCAATTAAAATGTGAAAAAAAAAAAAAAAAAAAAAAATTGGAATATGAGCAGAAATCTAATAAATAGAATAGTCTCAACATAGAAGCATGTTTCTCGGAGTTATCTTCCGTGTTCTTAACTGTTCCTCAGTGGTTTTCGTTGAAAAGAAGACAGTTTTAAAAAAGCGGGGAGGGTAAAAAAAGAATGAATTTTAGGAAGGTGTGAAATTGATTTAAAATAAAAACTGAAAGGTGAAGAGAAAGACAAAAGGGAGGGCAACACGAAAGAAAGTCTATAAAATAACAAAAGAAGGAGAAAAAGAAAACGAATAAAGAAAAAAAAAACAACGAAAATACTGGATGCGACAGAAATAACTCACACATTTTAAACAGACCACTGTGTAAGGCAAGTTAAGGTATTTAAATTGCAATGGTAAATCCATCTAGCTGACGTCTTAACATTTTTTTTTATGTATAATCAGTTACGATCATAAATTAGACCGGTGCTCACGCTTTTTTCAGGCTGAGTTCATGCTACGATTTAAGGATGCTATTCAGGATAGAAAACCGATACGGTTACAAGTTAAAAATTTCCAAACTTCATTGATTAAAAAAAAGTCACTTCGATGACCTTGAAACACTCAAACTCCCGAAAATATTACTTTTTTTTTGCTAACCTTTAAAAACATAGCCATAATTTTATCTGATAGTATATGAAAATAAAATGGTAAAACGATCGTTTGATGGAGCTACCATTGCCACTTGCCTATGTTTACTTGCACTACACAGGGTCAGGTGAAAATCTGGGAAGTATTTCTGTTGCACCCTGTAGAAAGAATGGTCGGGAACTCCTTATAGCATGGCAAAGAATCCAAGACGACCACTCGAAGAAAGAAAACTTTACTATTTAAGATTTATTGATAAAAATAAAGTATATATATATATATAAAACATACTTTAAGATGAATTTTAGAAATAAATCAAGCATTCGCTGCAGATAGATAAATTATTATTCACATGCCTTAAAGGTAATAGCAGGCGAAGTCATGCTACGACTAAAGAAAAACAGGAAATCTAATATAATTGGGGACTACTACCAGAGGATAACGGTCAAAGTATATATATATATATATATATATATATATATATATATATATATATATATATATACAAGTATGTATGTATGCAGCTTGTATCGTGGATTTGTATTGCATTGAATATGTTTATATACGAGTTTGAAACTGTTGTAAATATTTGATTTCTTGAAAGTATGAATTTGATAAAAAGTAACTCGGTCTTGAAAATACCAATCTATCTATCTATCTATCTATCTATCTATCTATATATATATATATATATATATATATATATATATATATATATATATATATATATATATCTTTAAGTAGGCGCGGAGGTCCTTAATCAATTCGGATGCCGAAAAAATAATTGAGACTTGAAGAACTTCAGTACACCTTTCTCCCAACACTATATATATATATATATATATATATATATATAAACGAGGTTCGGCCAAAATGTTATGGGATAACTAAGATACTCTCAAGCAATGTGACCAAAGGATGTTTAATTTTCAATATTTCCCCCCTTCGGATTCACACACTTTTTCCATCAGTGTTTCAGTGCTTGGATCCCATTGGTCAAAAAGTTCATCCATAACAGATAGAGTATCATATATATTTTTCAGCCCATGAATTTTTCATCCAACCCTCATATAAGTATATATATAATTTTTATTTAATTTCTCTTGTATATAAGTATTAAGGATTCGGAACGTAAACAAGAAAGAATGACAAAAAAAAAAAAGATAAACACTTTCCCTGTTATAACATTCAATTAAACTTTGCACACACACACACACACACACACACACACACACACACATATATATATATATATATATATATATATATATATATATATATATATATATATATATAATCATTTTTCTCATAACCCTCCAGACAAGTTTTACAGGCAGTTTTATGCGGTTAAAAAAAAAACATGTAAGAAAAGAAAAAAACACAATTATTAGACAGGAAATTGTTGGAGGAAGAAAAAATAATTGTCTGACCACAACTTCCTGTCTGTTGATTGTATCTTTTAATACCACACAAAAAAAAAACAACAACAACAACAACAAAAACAAACAAATAAACTTACAAACAAAAACGCATGAATCTGCCAGCAACATTAGTCAAAGGGTTTTTGAGCCCAAAAAAACTATTTTAGTTTTTATTCACCTCTGCTTGCCATCATTCGATCCAATTATTTTAAAACCATCACTTTTATCGAATCGATTGCTTTTTTGCAAACCAATTCTTTTTCTCCACGCTATATATATATATATATATATATGCACACCTATATATATGTATATATATATATGAAATATGTATATATAAATATATATATGTGTATCAGTTTTTCTACATATATGTATATATATATGGAGAAATAACAGATTGGTAGAATCCGACAAAATGTGAAAAATAGGTGGAAAGCTGGATAAACCGAAATCACAAATATTCATAAGAAGTCTTTAGGTAAATAAAGACGAAGTGACAACTGAGTCCGTTATCTGTTTCGTTTTATCCCCTTTCCGACTTATTTTTCTCACCAAACGCACACACACACACACACACACACACACACACACACACACACACACACACACACACACACATATATATATATATATATATATATATATATATATATATATATGAATATATATATATTTACGCTCTGTCTCAAAGGACACTCATGGCGTCATAAAGTAACAATGTATGGGCGTATAGATTTAAATGAGTCAGGGTTGCACGAGTTCCACCTTTTCTTTGTGACCCCTACACTCAGATCCAGAAGCAAAAGACAGACCAGGAAAATGAATGGCTAGATTCAGCTTTGATGCAAAGAATTCCCCAGGCATACTTTTCGGTGACGTGTATGAGAGATGACCCTACAAAATAGTACATCATTACTGTGTGCTCGGGCTGTGCGAAGGTAGGTGTTGTGTACCGAACTAGGTGCCTTCAGTTATTGTCTTATATCTATCGTTGTTTTTTTCATTCAAGCATTTAGTCACATATGGAGAATAAGCAAGTTCTTTTCATTCATTGGAAAGTCACATATTCATGCAAAAAGTGTCACGCATAAATATAAACACCTTCTACTATTTTTTTCATAAAAACAAATTTTATTCTTAACTAAAAATTGGAATATATAAGTAGTCTAAAGCAATATTAGAGATAGCATCCATTTTTTAAGCTCCATACCACAAAATATTGTACCCAAAACACTCAAACTCAGATTTAAGTCACAAACCTGTATAGCAATATTCCCTTTGAAATAGGAAAGCAACCCATCTCTTTTTTGGATAGATAAACACCCAGAAGCATTACCCCTAAGATTCAACCAGAAATTAATCACAGATGGTAGAGAAATAACCCTGAATAATCACTATTTCTAGATCAATAATGTAAATAACATCCAGACCCTAGGAACAGTTATGGGCACTAAAATGGCAACAACATAAGCCACCCAATCCTTAGCATATCAAGATAAAAATCTATACGAGAGTTAGATGAATAAATAATATATATATATATATATATATATATATATATATAACTCTTTGTAGTCCTATTCATTTGAGAATATTTAAATTTTGTCTCTTTGAACCAACAAAAAAAAAAGTTTACACACAAACACACACACACACACACATATATATATATATAATTTTGAGATTTACTTTTTGCTACTGAGTAACTGCCATTTTGCTTTTGGTTAAAGATTTTTAATCCGAGTGATTTTAGTTATAAATAGTAAGTTGGTGACCATAGTCGAGGGTGACCAGAAGCTCCCTTTTCAATAGCTACTGCACCAAGGTGTATGGAAGGGCGCCACTCCTTTCCCTGGATTGCCCCACTTTACCCTTGATACGTACCTTATATCGCTGTTAAGCAAGGACGTATCAAGTACCATTTTTAGAGTCTTTGGTATGACTCGACCTGGGATTGAACCCAGGTCTCCTGGACCATTAGCAAAGTTGCTAAAATTTCCGTTTTTATTATATAAATCTATTCCACACAGAATAAACTTCTACCTTGCATAATATTTTTTGAGAAAAAGGAATTTGGAGGTGTTTACTAATCTATACGCGATATATATATATATATATATATATATATATATATATATATATATGAAAAGTCGAATGATAAATTCGCGCGCTGGAATGTATTGATTACCCAACTATTTTATCTTAAATAATAACTGTATGTCATGCGATTTATATGATTAGAATTAAGTGCTTTGACAAGTGGAGATTCTCTTTGATGAATAAATACTTGCTGTTCAACTGAAATTTATATATATATATATTTATAATTACTGAGGAACTAAGGTATACTCGTTTTACTATTTATAAAGTAGTTAAGCGGGCGACCGTAGTTGAGAACGAACCGAAGGCTCCCTTTCCAATTGCTACTTCACTGAGTGTAATGCAGGGCTCCTCTCCTTATTGCTCCCCTTTACCCTTGATACGTACCTTATAGTAAAGCCATGTACTGAAGAATCGTATTAAGCCAGTTCGACCACTAGTCGAACAATTACTTTCACCTTCGGAAAAATATCCTTGGGAAAAGGTATGGAACCCCTTATCCTCCCAGCTATTAGTTAAATTGTACCACTACTATTCTAGAAGTATGGCTTTGACATTAAATAATCTAACAAGGTTGATATGCCATTAATCAAAGAAACCAATGCAAACTACAATATTGCAGTCCAGTACGTTAGCTACTACACCACGGAGACTACACACTTTGTGATTATAAGTATTTGCCGTTGTTAAATTTACGTTCACTGTCAGTTAATATCATTTGCATAAAAACTAGATCGTAATCTTATCTCCATTGTCTGTTGTAGGAAGAATTTCATTCGAGACAAAAAGCAAAGACGAAATATTTAGATTCTAAGCTAAATTCAATCAAGTTTGAATTATCATAAAGCCAAAAGTTAAACTCAGCCAACATTTTATTTGATGAAGATTTAAAAGAGCTATATACGTGGTACATTCAATAAGTTTCCAGACTTTTTTTTGCAGGCATTTAAAATTGTCGTAAACTCATGCTAATTCAGTATGTTATAGCTATACATTTAATGAAATGATTGACCAATTTTTATGATTTCAGGTTCAAATGAACAGCTACAGTAGGAATTGGAATACACCCTACTCAATCCTGGTTGTTACAGCTGGTGAATTCCAAAATTGAAATCTGGACGTGAGGACACTTAAGAAGAACGATATGCAATAAAATTCTGTTTTAAACTTGGAAAAATTGCCACAGAAAAGTATGGAATGCTTCAGACTGTTTTCGATCATCTTGCATGAATCAAGCATCAGTTTTTGAGTGGCAAAAAAGATTCAAGGAAGGCAGGGAGTCTTTGAGGGATAATGAGAGGTGTGGGAGTAGTAAGAGAGTCAATATAGCAGAGTTGATTGGCCAAACGGTTAGGGTTAGGGTTACTATGTTGAGGTTTTAAGGGAGTTCAGGAAGAGATTCGGTCGGAATAGGCCAGCACTCTTCAAATCGGGTCAGTGGCATTACCTCCAGGACAATGCACCAGTCCACAACTCCATCCTTGTCATAGACTATGTGATCAAGATGGGCATCAAAACCGTTCCTCCCACTCCCTATAGTCCAGACCTTCCTCTCTGTGACTCTTGCTTATTCCCCAAGCTCAGAAGCTGTCGGTATGAGACAATTGAGGAGATGAAAGAGGCTGTGACGAAGGTCATTGACTCGCTCACACAAGAGGACTTCCCTGGGCCTTCTAGAAGTTGTTGTAACGGTACAACAAGTGCATAGCAGCCGGAGGGGATTACTTCGAAAGGGACTCGAGTTTCATGTGTGTACTATCAATAAAAGTACCTATACGAAAAAAGTCTGGAAACTTATGTAATGTTCCTCTTACGTTGACAAATTATAAATTAGACCATCAGAAATAATAAAGATTATTGATAACTCGGGCAGAAATTAGGTTTACTGATGTTATTAGAGAAATTTAAAAAAAGCTTTTTTATCACTAAGAGTATTCAGACTATTGTCTTTGTTTTCATTCTTATTTTCACAACGTTTTGACCAATATGTCCTTCATCCTTCTTCAGGTATTTTATGTCGAACTCGGGAGCACATAGAAAACTTTGAAGCGAACTATTTATTTAAACCGCGGGGGAAGATTGTTCTAATTCCGTTAATCGTTACCAAATACAAGTGTTTTTAGCTATAGTAAACATTTTTTTGTCATTTACCTTTAGTTCGGATTGAACTCACAACCTCAAGATGATAAATGCCTTTGGTAGAAAAGTGTTTCAATCCCGTCCACAGATAAATACATCAGCCGAAACATTGTGAATATAGCAATAAAGATGAAGACTATACTTCTAAAACTCTAAGTGATAAAAATTCTTAAACTTCATATCCGAAGAAACCGGACATATGTGTAAATAGGCTTTAGCCTTAAATAACCTATAGAGGTTGATATGTCATTAAACCCAACCAACCAACCAACCAATCATCCCAGAAATTTAAATAAAAAAACAAAAGCTTGTTTATAAGTTTTACCAGGCTTCATTCAATTTGAAAGAGCTCACCTTAACAACATTTTCTTCATAGAGCATTCTTATGATTATGAGGGGGGTGTCCTCGTGGTGTAATGGTTAAAGCGATGGACTGCGAAATCGTAGTACGCGAGTTCGTTCTCCAGTCGTGCTATTATGTTCACTTTCGGGCAAATACCCTTGGGAAACATATGAACCCCCCTTATCCTCCCAGCTATGGGTTAAATAGTACTGTTCTTCTAGGAGAATGGCTTTGGCATTAAATAACCTAAAAAGAGTTGATATGCCATTAAACAAAGAAACTAAACCAAACCAATGGTTATAATCAGTAAATTTATCTAGGTTAACATTTTGAGAAATGAAGTTGAAACAAAGAAATCTTTCCTGAAAAATTGTGAATGAAAAACATTCCAAATGTTTTTCACCCTTAATCGTTTGGATAAAGATTTGCCCACCTAAGTCACGAATTATTATGAGTAAAATATGAAAGAAGGTTTGGTTTTGAGGTATCACATATTTGTTTGAAAAAAATTAAGAAACTGGTCATTTATGTTAGGCCAGATTTGTTCAAGTGTTGGAGTCGTCGTATATATATATATATATATATATATATATATATATATATATATATATATATATATATATATATTTCAAGGTCACTTGGTGACTGTAAGTTACACAGCTATGTCATCATCATCATCATGATGTCGTGCTGGTAGAACGGATATCCCTGACCCTCTCTCGCCACTTTTCCCTATCGTTCATCGCCTCAGGCAGGTCTTCAGGACAACATCCTGTATCCTCACATAGTTGCTGAATGTATGTTCGTGCTGGTCGTCCTGCTTTTGCACGGCCATGTGAGGGGGTCCATAAGAGTACATCACTTATGAGTTAGTCCCTGCTTCTCCAGCAGTGTCCTGCATGTCTGGTTCGTCTAACTTGAATAGTTTTTTATGATAGGAGGCAGGTGGCCGGACAGTTGGTATCCTGTGGGGTGTTGCCGCCAGGAGCTATGTAATCATTATATACCACATATATATGCTCTATCACTGATATTGTGATATTGAACACACTTTCATTATTGATATAGCAAACTATATATATATATATATATAGTAAAGTTGGCGACCGCAGTCGCGAGTGGCCCGAAAGCTC
>CAUZXS010003067.1:60000-62500 GCA_963585895.1 Sepioteuthis lessoniana | reverse complement strand
ACTACACCGGAGTGTGTGTGAGCACTACTCTATTCCCTGGATTGCTCCACTTTACCCTTGATCCCTACCTTATAATGCTGAGTGTTACGCAAGGAGGCATTAGGTACCATTTTTGAGTCTTTGGTATGACTCGACCAGGGATTGAACCCCGGTCTCCTGGACCATTGGCGAACAGTTTACTCATTAGGCCAATGGCCCAGTGAACATATATATATATAATGAGTTATAATTATTTTTGAACTATTGAATATTAGTTTTTTTTTCTTTTCTTTTTTTTTTTTTTTGTTAACTGCTCATCAGTCTTACATGGTACGAAAGCAAAATCAGGAATGTTCTAGTATAACGATAAACAACTCAATTCTAAAACAAGATTAATTTTAATCTTTAAAAATAAACAACAAAATAAGAAGATAGACACAAAACAGTAAATTTACTCAATATGGCCACCATTTTTTTTCAACTTTTGCATCAACACGCCTTCGAAACGATTTCCATTCCTCGAAAATAAATTCTTCAGATATTTTATTCCATTCTTCCTCAATAACATTCTTAAGCGAACCAATATTTGGATGGGAGGTTGCATTTGTTTTGTTTTCTAAAACGCCTCGTATAACGTAATCAAGGGGGTCAAGGTTTGGGCTTAAATGTTGTTTAAGTGTTGTCCTCACAGTTTTCATGTGGGCTTTTAATTCATTGGCATGCTCTTTTATTGACGTTATAAGGTTCTTTGGCTTATTTTCGGCGTCAAGCAAATCATAGATTTTTTGTCGTTTCTTTTCTTGCTCACTCCTATCGGGCAGAGTTTTAATAAAAAGAAGTGCTTGAATAATAGAGCTAATCTTCAAAATTTAGATTTATCGCGTTTTTTTCATAAATTGGCCTAATCAGACTAAAAATATAAAAAAAATGTTTTGAAATCTTTTCGTATTTTGCCTCCACACCCAGTAAGGACAAAGGCGTCCTGGTAGAAGAATTGCAGTTGTACCATTTAACCCAGAGATAGTGGGCGATAAGAGAGTTGATATATTTCTCAATGGTATTAGTTCAAAAGTTGATCGTTATGGCGTGACGAGAGTTCGAACTCGCTCATCTACAACGTCGCAGTCCAGCCCGTTCAGCATTGCACCATGTAGGCAATTTTATAACGTATTCAAATTTCTGTTGCTCTCATGTACATTTTGGTTAGACAAAATGCTGGATAATGTTCCTACTAATTGTATAATGTTCCACGAGAAATAATAAAACTTATATATACATATATATATATATAGAGAGAGAGAATTGATAGATAGAGAGAGAGATAGATAGATCTGTTTATGTAACTGGCTATCCAGCTATCCCGGTCTGATCATATGTAAAAATTTATCCATCAATTTATCTTTCTATCTAGCTAGTGGGCTAGCTAGCTAGATAAATATGAACAGTGATTGACCGGCACACACACACACACACACACACACACACACACACACATATATATATATATATATATATATATGTATATATATTGACCGATAGATAGATCGAAATGTCCTTTGATCTCTGAGAGTGCCATTGGTACACCTGTGTTTTGGCTAAAGTAATTATCTACATAGGCTTTACTTCTCACCTGTGTCACTTAAAAAATACTCTTTCTATTTCAAGTCAGTTCTTTCTCTCAAAAGATATTTGAACTCGATAACAAACTTAAAATCTTCATTGAACTCAAGATGAAAGAAGATGCAAAAAACATCACCATATATATATATATATATATGTGTGTGTGTGTGTGTGTGTGTGTGTGTGCATGTATTTGTGTGTGTGTGTATTATTAGTGGTTTATAATATTTTTATGAGAATGAAGAAACTTTTGGGTTTTATTGTAACTCAAAAAAGTATGCCAAATAGAAAAAGAAAATCTTGTTTGATAGAATGTTCTGATTGGTTGACAAGACAAGAATAAAATCAAACCAAAATGATAAACAATATATTTACGTTATCGGTCAGATGAGACAGAAGTTAATTTTTTAAACAGAGGACAGCTAGTTTTAATTCAGAGTTTTCCTTCTCATAGACTGGTTGCCTAACCAAGGCTAAAGAACCCAGTTTGCCCTACTATTTACCCATAGCAATGGAAAGAACTGGTTGTTTTGAGACTTTTCCAAATGAAATTAGCACGAATAGAAGCACAAACAGCTTCTTACTGAATTTGAACCTGGGTAACCAATTCCATTGTCTCTGACGATAACCGTTACGTTTATACGAAGGTCGTTCAAAAAGTTCTATTCCTCGCCAATATCTTAGATTTTTCCCGCACATCTCACCTTTGAATAGACCTCACCTGTACAAAAATCCTGACAGAAATCTGAATTAGTCTTTCTAATGTTATTCGAAGTACGAGCAACAGCAAAAATATTCTGCTTTGGTCTATCTTTCCAAAATTGTCGTATATATATATATATATATATATATACTTAAGATTTGATGCTAAAAGTACCTCTCAATCTTAAAAGCTTTTACA
>CAUZXS010003067.1:37500-57500 GCA_963585895.1 Sepioteuthis lessoniana | reverse complement strand
CTTAAATCATACTGAAAATTAAAAAAAAAACTGATTCTGGAAAAGTTAGTGGTATGCTACTTATTTAAAATTATAGATAAAATCTGCATTCATACTTCCGTTAAAACTATTAAGTTTTATCAGTATTAAATAATATAATTCGTGTTATCAGGAAATAATGATTCATTGCTGATATTAATTTACAAAAACTAATCCTAATAATCAAAATCAACGTAAAAATTCATGCTATTTATATTAGGAAGAAATTAACATATTGGATGTTAAGTTAATCGTAATAAGCACAAAATTTATATGTAATAGATATTTCATTAAGGTAACAAATAATTCCAAACTTATAATATAAATAGAAGCGTACGCTAGAGTCAACACCTTGGTGAATTTCAGTTTCTCGCTTTAGCAATCATAGAAACTGACAGTCACAAGTCGCAGTTAAGAGGGAGATTCCGTAGCATAGTGGATAATGTGCTGGACTGCAACATTGTACTTCGAACTCCAGTCACATAATAGCATTCACTTTTAGACAAAAACCTTTGGGAAGCGCCGTTGACTAGTCTTCCCAATCTTAAATCGGATACACGTACCCCGTCAACGATTTTGAGGACTCTTCATTCTTAAATATGGCAAATTATATTACACGTATGTATATATATATACAAAGATTTATATATATATATATATATATATATACAAAGATATATATATATATATATACAAAGATTTATATCAAAGACTCTTCATTCATAAATATTGCAAATTATATTACTAATACCTATCTATCTATGAACACGTTTGCATATATATATATATATATATATACAAATCTTTGTATATATATATATATATATATATATATATATATACAAAGATTTATATATATATATATATATATATATATATATATATATATATGCAAATTTCATTAAACATAATAGACATTTTATGCCTACATATTTTCTTCTGGATCCGTTCGAATTCCCGTATTACTTTTATCGTATTCGGGGGGAATTGATTTAGGTATTGTCCATAGTTGTATGTATCCCTAGTACTTTCTGCCCGACTTCGGGCCATCATCAGGGGATTTATAGAATTACATTTAAAAGCAAACGCCATAATTTTCAACGGCAAAGACGTCCTTACACAGTAGTAATTTGCTAAAACAAAAGTTACATCACTTTTGTAATAGATTCTCCCCTGATGATGGCCCAAAGTCGGGCAGAAAGTACTAGGGATACATACAACTATGGACAATACCTAAATCAATTCCCCCGAATACGATAAAAGTAATACGGGAATTCGAACGGATCCAGAAGAAAATATGTAGGCATAAAATGTCTATTATGTTTAATGAAATTTGCATTAACGAAGAAATGCTGCCTAAATATACATATATATATATATATATATACAAAGATTTATATCAAAACCCATAACAGGATGGAAATAAATAATCCTTATGTGACCGGTTTTTTTTTTCTTAAAGAAATTATTGCTCAGTAATGTCAGTTACATTGAGCTCTTTACCAGTAAAATTTAAATGTTCACTGTTGAAAGATTTTTTTTGTCCTGATGGAATTACTCCCAACTCCGGTTTAACTGGACCGAATAATATATATATATAAGTTGTGTGTGTCCGTATTTATTTGTAAGTTAACAAGGACGTATCTTTATCAGAGCATCTAAAATCTACGATTAATGACCGTACGGTAATTTACATGGTTCAACTTACGTGATGATTACCATACGAATCCTCGATAGATCCGGGACAAAAATGAAATGCCAATTAGAACCTTACACTCGATACAACGTACAAGCATAAAATATCATCACGAACTTTGGTAAAACGGGTTCATTGGTCGCCTTAATATCCATAATTCAGGACGCTTGTACTTCGACAAAACTTACAAATGAAATTATGTTGTATTCAAACATTTCTGGTGCTATGACTGTTTTCAGCTTTGTAGCGATTTCTACTGAAACACTTACAAGAAAATTACAGTAAATTGTTGAATTTGAAATGTCAAAAACAAATTTTCAAGAAGGTGGATGAAGATTTTGAAAAGAGGCAGTTTTTTTTTTCAGTTATCTGATGGATGTGTTTAGGAGAATTTCATGAAAAAGAAACACGGATATTGAACCACACGTGATCTTAATGTACTAGGGAATTAAATAAAAAGGACCGTTCGAACCTCAGATAAAACGAGAAGAAATTTTTGCCGTCCAAGAGATTAATTTTGTTATCAATTAACGATGGTGGAAAGACAAAAGCAGTGACAAAAAGCCGAGGGTAAAAGGTCAGTTGCATCACACAGTGAGAATTATCTTTTGCAAGAAAAGATGATATCATTCAAACAGATAGAAAGATAAATAGATAGAATGGAGCAGACTGTGATAGGCTGACAAAATGTGGGCAGACTTATATATATATATATATATATATATGTGTGTGTGTGTGTGTGTATGTGTTTCGCAAGTGATTGCTCAAAATGTCGAAGAACCTTGTTTTTAAAAATGGCCAATGCTCTGATTAAGCTAAGTTCAAAATCTAAAATATTAAATGGACAAAATATCAAATACAGCCCAAGACTCCTCGTTTCACATACAATATGAAGATCATTAAATGGATATTGTGTGGGATACTTAGCATTTGTGCCAAATTTTTACTTAGAGAGTAAAATCACGTGCAGTGGTTAGAACGGAATAAAGAAAAGGGAAGTAACAATATGTTTTCTCTATCTCTTTCAACTATACTCTGTCTTCAAATTCTTTAAATTTATTTTTTAGTTTCATTGGCATTTTAGAATATTTTCTTTTAGAGTGAAGTATGCAAATTAGTCTACGAGTAAATGGTATAACAAGAATTTGTCAAAATTTGTCAAACCTGACCAATAAAATGAAGCGCAGTTTCTTCCAAGCTGCGGTAGTATCGATACTGCTATATGGATGCACCACGTGGACGCTAACAAAACGTATGGAGAAAAAACTTGACGGCAATTACGCGAGAATGCTGTGAGCAAAATTGAACAAGTCCTGGAGAGAGCACCCCACAAAACAGCAACTGTACGGCCACCTTCCACCCGTCATGAAAACTAACTATATATATACATGTGTGTGTGTGTGTGTGTGGTTGAGACACGCTTGATGTTCAAATGATTTTTGTGTGGTTGTTAATTTTCGTACTTGCGTCCAACAAAACGAATAATTTATGAAAATGTGCAAAGATTCTGCTCAAAGAGTAGAACAAAATGTATTAGTTTGTAAATATGAAACCGATAATTACAAGTAGTAGTTGTAATACTACTACGACTAATAATAATGAGACAAAACCATCAATCCCATAATAAGCGAATGCAGCAAATTAGCACAGAAGGAGTATAAGACTAGACACGACTGGGTGGGCAAGGTGATCCACTGGGAGGTGTGCAAAAATTTAGATTTGACCATACGAATAAATGGTATATGCTCAACCCAGCACCTGTCATAGAAAATGACACACGTACACTCCTATGGGACTTTAACGTACAAACAGATCTCCTAGTCTCGATCAGACGACCAGACCATATAATAATCAACATAAAAAAAGAAAATTTGCAAAATTGTCGACTTTGCTGTCCCGGCTGACCACAGAATAAAACTGAAAGAATGTGAAAAGAGAGTTAAGTATCTCGACATTGCCAGAAAATTGAAAAAACTATGGAACATGAAGGTGACAATTATACCAATTGTGATTGGTGATTTTGGCACGGTAACTAAAGGACTGTTAAAAGGCCTGGAGGATTTGGAAGTTGGCGGCCGAGTTGAGACCATCCAAACAACAGCATAATTGAAGACGGCCAGAATATTGAGAAGAGTCCTGGAGACTTGAAGAGACTTGCTGTCACTCAATCTCCAGTGAAAGACCATCAGCTAAAACTGATTTGAAAAATATTCAAAGTGCAAATAATAATAATAATAATGTATGTCCGTCTCCTTGTGTTGGACTAACCTTGTTTATTCTTGAAGGATTCATATATGTTTCTCGTTCCTGTCAATCAATCACTTCTGTCTGGAGAGTTCTACAGCCTCACCCCGTTCTTTTTCTTCCTTTCCTTTCTTTTATTCGCTTTCTTTCTACTTAGTTCGTCCTTATCATTCTGATATTTTTTCAATTATTTCTTTTCAGTTCAGTTGGTTTGGGCTGTAGAATACTCTGACTGCATCTCAACAAGAAGGTGAGACCCTCAACCAACGACTGTCCTGGATAAGATACTAAATAATCGGATGGTGAGGCTCTAGTCCAGGAGTTTTGGGGAATGTGGAGTTCACCTTCATTACCATTACCCGTAGGTCAATTCTATCTTGAAGTAGTAGGGTCACATGAATGGATAAAAAATAAGTAAAATTGCCGACAGTAGTTGAGGGTGACAGGAAGGCTCCCTTTTCGATAGTTTCTACAACAAGGGCGCTACTCCTTTCCCTGTACTGCTCCATTTTACTCTTGATTCCTACCTTATAATGCTGAGTGTTAAGCAAGGTAGCATCAAGTGCTATTTTTAGAGTCTTTGGTATGACTCGACCTGGGATTGACCCCGAGTCTCCCGGGCCATTGGCTAACACTCTAACAATAATGCCAATGTCTGGTATTCATGGATAATATATATACATAAAAAAAGAACTGTTAAATAAAATCTAATGGTTGATATTCCATAAAAACTCAACCAACCAACCAACCAACCAACCAACAGGTATCTCCCTCCTATTTTTCTTTTTTTATTTCATAGTTTTTCATTAGGTATATATGTATACGGTAAAAATAATTTTCAAATCAAGCTCAGCTGGCAAGGGCTGTAGATAACGCCAACTGCATCTTTGCAGAGGAGTAAGACTCTCCTCAACGATTTGACACTAAACAATCTGAATGTAAGGCTCAAATCCTGGGGTTATGGGTAATGTGGAATAACCCTTCATTGCCTTTGCACCCAGGTCCACACTGAGCCAGTATGGTAGCAACGCATAGCTTCCCAGCTTTGGGTCAAATTGAAGGTTTGACATTTTAACTGTGCGCAAACATATCACTGATGTTAAATTGAATTGTTAAAAATAGAACTGGTTGATCAACTGTGTGCAAAAAATGACTGATTTTGGATTAGATTGTTAGTATTATATAGCAATACTTGAAGCCATTTAACAATGTTTAAATAAATAATTAATAGTACGTAGAACTACTTGAAACTATTTAACTGTGTACAAAAGAAAATGAGGTCACGCTCGTTTAAAGAATGTTATTTACAAAATTTGTTTATCAATCACACACACACACACACACACACACACACATATATATATATATATATATATATATATATACGTATTAAGAAGATTTGGCATTAAATATCCTACAATATTTGATTTGCCATGAGCCAAAACAACCAATTTATTCTTTCTATTATTCATTCTTTCTTTCCCAGTTTCCCATGAAGGTTATATATATATATATATATATTCAAACAAGTTTTGTTAAAGACGGTGGAACGCTGTGTAATTATTATTTTTAATCTTATTTTTTCAAGACTTCTTGTTATTTTTTTTTTTTGTCGAGATTTTTACTATCTAGATCACGTCATTCGACAAATAACTTGGAGTCTTCAAAAAAATATTAGAAATAATAAATAGTATTCCACCGTCTTTCACAGAACTTGCTTGAATAATAACTTGCTGCCTAAATATACACTCGTCAATGTATATATATATATATATATATATATATATTAAAAATAACTTCAAAAGCAATGCATAACCAAATTTACGAACCAATATAGAAAACAGTTATACCGGCATTGGCAGTGTCGTGTTTGCACGACGGTCACGTGACAAGGAAGCTTCCATTATTACCTGGTGTTTGTAGCGATATAAGTGTTTTTATTATAAATTTGGCTTTTAATTTCGGTATTAAAATTTTTTTGTTTTGTTTTTTTTGCAATAACAACATTACTCCCTTCGATATTTAGTTCTCAGTCATTAGTTTTCACACAGTTAAATGATCAAACAGTTCTATTTCAAATAATTCAATTTAGCTAAAGTTATTCGCTTGCACTCAGTACAAATGTCAAACAGTTCTGTTTTCCCCATAGATAGGTCTCTGACAGGTGCTACCACTCCGGGCCAAAGAAGACCTAAAACTGATGGCAATGAAGGGGTACTCCGCATTACCCGATGCTCCAGCATTACTGAAGCCTCACAATCAGATTGTCTAATCTCATATCCTGGACTCTCGTTCGGTGTTTTATTTACCCCTCCGCAGAGATGTAGTTGGTGTATTCTATTGGGAAAATTTTGAGTTGAGTAATCGAAGACTTTTTCGTTTATTTTGCATATACATTTTCACGACTCCCGAGGGACGAAATTGACGGGAAAATTCCTCGTTATAAATTTCCAAAGAAATTGATAGTTTTGCATTTACCATTTTGTTAAAAAATGGAAGTCCTTTACGTATTTTAACAAAATTCGGAGAATTATTTTAAATAACTGGAACCGCAGAAATCCCATGGGATAAAAGATCAATAAGAACTATCATATCGATTGTAATAATGAATTTTTGTATTATTTATTGCAAAGATAACAATAGGATTTATACATAATAGAATATTAATTAGTCCTTTCTTACTTAAATAGTTCCTCATAATTTTTTCGGAATTTCTGTTATATTTTGACCTTGGACCAGGCCCAAAATGCCATTCAAGGTGATGCACCGGAAGGAAGTGACATATTCCAATGGCAGTTTGGAGAGGAAATCACGTGGGCGGAAATTGGCTACAAAATGGGACAAGCTAAAAAATCTCATGGTACACTCATGGACTGACGCACCGGAAGAGAGTGACCTGTGAACTGCATGACAGTTATTTCCGCTTGATGACGATCAAACATGCGATTTCAAACATCGAGTGGGCGTTGAACTATTATATAACGTAGTTGAGTTCGAGTTCCAGCCAGTTCCAGTGCCAGTTGGAGAGGAGATGTGGTAGGGAAAGCCACACCCGGCCGAGGGGGCCCTCGGGAACCCCGATGGAGTCGGGGTCCAGAGAAGATGCTGATAAGATGCAGCACCCAGCAGAGTGGACCTCAGGGCCTCCGGTTGAGCATCAGGAGAACGAGAAAGACACAACGTTGACGGCCATAGGAGTGGAGGTCAAAATATTGAAGTTTCTGTTCGGTCTCCAACACCCTCTCAAACCTTGAGTAACCTGTTTCGAACCCTTGCAATATAGTGAGAGGTAAATATTTTGTTAAAGAAGTCTTCCTGCGTCTTTATTGTTGTGTTGTTAGGATTTGGCATATGAGAATATAACATTTCTACGTGTCTTTCAAGTTGTAACTAACCCATAAACTCAAGTAATGAAGGGTGTCCACGTGGTGTAATGGTTAAAGTGTTGGACTGCGGAATTGTAGTAAGCGAGTTCGCTCTCCAGTCGCGCTATTACGTTCACTTTCGGCCAAATACCATTGGTAAAGGTATGAACCCTCTTATCCTCCCAGCTATGGGTGAAATAGTACTAGGAGAATGGCTTTGGCATTAAATAACCTAGAAAGGTTGATATGCCATTAAACAAAGAAACTAAGCCAAAATCAAGTAATGAAGAATTTTGTGTGATGAAAAATCCCTTGTTTCTAGCCATAAAAAGGTAATTCTATCGGTCAGATTTAGCCAAGAAACGCGATACGCTTCAAAACAAAAGAATATCTCACTTGGTTAAAGGAGAGGGTTAAAGAATATCACACTTGGCTGCAGGGAGGAGAAGAAAAAGTATATCTTACTTGGTTAAGAAGAAGGGTAGATAAATATCACACTTAGCTACAGGAGAAAATGCGAAATATATCTGACTTGGTCAAAGGGGAGGATGAATGAACATCCCGCTCGACTTTGAGGAGGAGATTTTGAAGAAAATCTCAGTTGATCAAGAGGGAAGGTGGATAACTATCACATATCCGGGAAGGATATGTAAAGAATATCTCACTTGGTCAAAAGGGAGGATAAAAAATATTCCGCTTGACTTGGGGGAGGAGATGTAGAAGATTATCTTAGTTGGTCGAGGGAAGAGGGTGGAAGAATATCCCACTTGGATACAGGGAGGTATGTGGATTAGTGTAACTTGCGAACGGACGAACAGACTAGCAGGATTATATTTTAATCAGTCCATTGGTGGTAGAATTGCGGAACCGTACGCAGTGTTATAACTGAAGTCTCCAAATACATTTTCATATCTTCACGACGATTCACAAAGAATGGATGAGTTCCCATGGTGTTGTGTGGTTAACGTGCATAGAAGGAAGCGAGTTCGAACTCCAAACACGTTATTACGTTCACTTTCGGACTGATACTCTTGGAAAAGGCATGACCTCCCAAATCTTTAAGGTATGGGTTTAGAATCATTACGCTTCTTCTACAAGGATTACGTTGTCATTAGATAACCCACGAAGGTTAATATGCCATTAAACTAAGAAACCGATGCCGACCTAATTCACAATGAAAATTTTAGACGAGGGATTGGATAACTTCTATACTGTCGGTACCCTCCTATCTCTTCTTTTCGAACCGAAGCTGAAATTCACCCTGAAAGATCGTTCCAGAGTATAGAAGAGCCACACAATTCTTTATTGATCTGAATTCGTAATTCCAAAGTAGGAATCGAATCTAGATTATATTTTTCTTTTTACAAATCGATTGAACATAATTATCGATTACCCTGCAGAATGTATGCTGAGTTATTTTGATAGAATAAGAATTAAAATTTTGTAATATTTTTGTAGACATTTGTATTTACTTGACATATTTTTGTAGACATTTTCACTTTTAGTCTACAGTAACAGTGTTATTTCTTTAGTGAACAAAATAAAATTGAGAACCAGAGAACCTCTATTTTTACAAATCATTTGTATTTTTTCTGAGATTGGGCCTAATAGTGATCCCATACACATAAATATGAGTCAGGCCAATCTATTCTTAAGCTTTGTACGATATATATATATATATATATATATATATATATATATATATATGACACTGCTGGAGAAGCAGAGACGAGCTTATAAGTGATGTACTCCTATGGACCCCAACAAATGGCCGAGCAAGAGCAGGACGACCAGCTAGAACATACATACAGCAGCTCTCTGAGGATACGGGATGTAGTCCTGAAGACCTTCCAGAGGCGATTAACGAAAGGGAAAAGTCGCGAGAGAGGGTCAGCGAGCGGCACGACATGATGATGATGATGATATATATATATATATATATATATATATATATATATATATATATATATATATATATATATATAAAGTAATTAAAGACTGAATATCCAAAGAATGAGTGTTCAATGCACGGCTGTTTGATGCGAAATATATCTGCATTGCAAAATATATCTTTTTGTTTAAAAAACAAGAAAATTTTGAAATAGTATTCCATTACCATAATATATCTATTTCGCTTATTGAAGCTCGTCACATTTGAATACCATCTGACGAGCTTGAATAAGCGAAATAGATCTATGATGGAAATGGTAGGCTCTTTCAATATATATATATATATATATATATATATATATATATATTATTTCAAGAAATAAACAATATCGTTCGCTTTAGTATTGATATGAATCAAAGACTCCAAAATAATTTTTAACACGACTTCATCAGATCCAACAAGAAAATAAAATAAATTTCAACCAGACCGGAGGAATAGTCAAAGGAAGAAAGGAGAAAGGAGAAAAGAAATCCATTTAAGCTATGTATAGCCCTTACCCATGTAAGGCTAGTTCCGGTCCCTTCTCATTTCAGATTAAGACACCTACATAAACCAACAAAATTAACAATTTTGAAATTACAGTAATACGTATCCACATTTCAACCATTTCCGACAGTATGTGATCATTTTTTCTTCGAAAGGTACCAAAGTCCGTACCGTACTACCAATTCAATGAATTACAGTTAAATACTAACTTTGACTATCTACTCAAATTTTCCGCTATAGTCTAAATTTATTTCTATGTCTCGGACATTGGCATAATGGTTAGAGTGTTCGCCAATGGCCTGGGAGGCCTAGGTTCAATCCCAGGTCGAGTCATACCAAAGACTTTAAAAATGGTACTTGATGCCTCCTTGCTAAACACTCAGCATTATAAGGTACGGATCAAGGGTAAAGTAGAGAAAGCCTAGGAAAGGAGTAGCGCCCTTTCCTACACCCCTGGTGTAGTAGCTATCGAAAAGGGAGCCTTCGGGTCACCCTCGACTATGGTCGCTAACTTTACTTTACTATATATATATATATATATATATATTTATATTATTTAATAAGAATAATGTTCATTATAAAAAAAGATAAACTACTATACTAATAAATGGTTTTTAAATCACAATCAAATATAATACGTTCACGCTTTTGTTAGGGATTCTCAGAGGAAAAGAATGAAATAACCATTTTATTCTTTTACAATTGTCTAAGGATTGCTAAGGCATGAAGTCTAGTTATCGCAATTTTTTTTATGAATTCACGTTTTTACTACGAGTATATATATATATATCCCAGCTACGGGCTAAATATTATCACTGGTGTTCTTCGGTAAGGATTCCTTTGCCGTTAAATAAACTCTAAAGGTTAATATGCCATTAAACAAAGAAACTAAACTGAACTAAACGAGCATATATATATATATATATATATATATATATATATATATATTCAATTGGCAAGACACAGACAAATCTTAATACATATGGGTATGTGCATGCGTCTGTGTATATGTAGATAGCGTACGTATGTGTGTTTTTATGCATTCACAATCATGTCTATCTTTCTATGTAAGGATAGTTTGTTTTTGGGGACAATGTTTCATAGAACCTAGACTAAAAGCTATACGCGGTATATATATATATATATATATATATATATATATATATATATATGTAACTGTTTGGAAAAGAGTGAAGTGCGTTCTTTAGAGAAAGGAAACAATTACGAGATAATGGTGGTGTTTATTTCCCGCTTCAGTGATTTCTAGAGATCTGCTAAATGTTCTTCGAGACCCGGAAAATGATGTATTACTTGTCAGATCAAGAGACTATCAATTTTAGTTTGCTAGCCCTTCGAATATGCGTCTTACACTAGCATATGTTGTGGTTAGTGAATTGGTTAACGTTCTGAATGTTGTATTTGGTGTGCCGTGTTCACTATTTACCTTTGGCAGTATGCGTTCATGTCACGCTAAAGCCCCCAGAAATGACAAGCATCCCTCTCTTCTTTAATTAACATTGACACAAGAATAATTTCTAAGGCTAGAATAGCTGATTTAAAATTAAACTTTTTCCTTCTAGTATCCTGCTTGCCTTGCCAAATTGTCCTTCTATGCTATCATAGCTGAGAGAAGAGATAGTTTCATGCTTTTCTGAAGGGCTTTGGCGCGAAAGTGAATCCTAAGCAGTCTTGTCGAGGATTTGAACTCCAGTCACAGATTCCATTCTAGCACTTCTGTGCTGGGTAACCAGTATATGACATGGGGTTGGTTGAATTTGAAATTACAACCTGGAGTCTGAAATTCCTCTTAGATAGGTACTCATCCACGGTGATAATCATGTGACTCTAAATAATAATTCCTACAGAACCATGGAGCCCTATGAAGGAGGATTAAGTCTGCCCTGCTGATCAGGATTATTATGGTATGAACAGGTCCTGGCCTCTGATCAAAATCATGACGATGAAAAAGAGAAAGTGGAACAAAGAAAATAAAACGTAATCATTTTAGCTTTCGTATTTAATCATTGTCTTAGCAAAGAAAATAAAACTTGGACCTTAGTGACCACAATTCCACTGTCCTTTGCTCTGCCTTTGGGCTATGGTCGTGATTACTAAATGGTCGCTGGGATAGATAGATAGATACATAGAGAGAGAGAGAGATAGAGTGATAGATAGATAGAGAGAGAGAGAGAGAGTGAGTTAACCATAAGAGGGCTGACAGCCGGAACGAAAGTCGCCTTTTCGATTGACAGCCAGTAAAGGTCAAACACTGACCTTTATCTTAACCCTGCTGCCACAGAGATTGCAACTTCAGAGTCTGATCCTCTTTTTGTGCTCGTTAATTGTTTTTTTTTTTTTTTATTAAGTTTTCTTTTCTTTTCCTTCTTTTTATTGTTTTTTTTAGCTTTTTTTTCCTGCGTTTATTGATATCTTTATTCTGATTTTTATTTTCATTCTTTTGGGTTTTAATTGCAATTTTTGTGATCCTTTCTTCTTTCTTTCTTTTATGATTCCAATAATAATTCAGTGTGTATTCGGATAATGTTTGTTTGTTTGTTTGTTTGTTTGTTTGTTTCTACCTGTCGTTCTTTCTTTCTTTCTTTCAACCAGTCTTTCTTTCTTTCTTTCTTTCAACCAGTCTTTCTTTCTTTCTTTCTTTCTACCTGTCGTTCTTTCTTTCTTTCTTTCTACCTGTCGTTCTTTCTTTCTTTCTTTCTTTCTTTCTTTCTACCTGTCGTTCTTTCTTTCTTTCTTTCAACCAGTCTTTCTTTCTTTCTTTCTTTCTTTCTTTCTTTCAACCAGTCTTTCTTTCTTTCTTTCTTTCTACCTGTCGTTCTTTCTTTCTTTCTTTCTTTCTACCAGTCGTTCTTTCTTTCTTTCTTTCTTTCTTTCTTTCTTTCTTTCTTTCTTTCTACCTGTCGTTCTTTCTTTCTTTCTTTCTTTCTTAGCTTAACGATTTGAGATATACCTTGTTTTTCTGATACTTGGTTTATAAGTAGAAATTTTCCCTAAAAATACGTTCTATCATTCCACTTTCCTTCTGATTTGATAAACGTCTAATTTATCAGTAAAACAAGATATTGATAAGTTAATCACTATTTTTACAATATACGTATATTTTTTTATTTACCTCGATCAAATTTTTTCCTCTCAATTTTCCCACACTTTTATCATTATTTATCTATTGTGTAAATTTTTTATGTTTTCTTTTCCTATTGTATCGCAATCATCAATAAAATAACACATTGGTTATTTGAACTGAAATGAGTTCCTTGACTTATATAAAACTTATTCATTGATGTATGGTCTTATTTTATGTACGGAATCTCTTCGAACCTGGGACCAATTAACATTTAAAGGAAAAATACTGTGAAGTAAATATATATATATATATATATCAGGTGATGAAATAAACCAGCCATTCCTTTATCTGTTTGAAATATAAGATTCATGCAAATAGTATGAAACATCCCGTGGACTATGGTTCTTTGTGAATGTAGTTGCAATTTCTTTTTGAAACAAATATATTAAGTACATTGAATAAATTTAAAAATTGACAAAAGTTCCAATAAAACCATCAGTTATAAAGAAAAGACAACAGTCACACGATCAGTTAAAAAAATCACACAAAATAATAATACAACAACTTGGTGCTATTTTGAGAATGTGCTTGTGGAGTGATGTTGTGTGTATGAGTGCGCATGCGTAAGATGTAATATAAAAAAAATGGTGCCGAAAAAGTAGTGCCGTATTTTTTTTTGTTTCTGTTTTTTTATTTGATTTACTTATTCATTTTTCTTTTTTCTTTTTTCTTTTTCTTTTTTTGTAAATGGTGCTTTAAATTAATTGTAACTTTCTGGTAAAAAAAAAAAAAGAGAGAGAAATAAATAAATAAAAATAAGTGTAAATTAAAACAATGTTCATGAAGACGAAGATGAAGAATTTATGAGCGACTTGAATACTATGAAATCAAGAGTGGCAGATCACGTATATGAAGGGTGTGAGAATTGAAAAAATTCCTACCTAAGGAAATAACAACTAACTGGAAAACGTCGGAAGACGAAGATGAGAATTTATACTATGAAATCAAGAGTGGCAGATCACGTATATGAAGGGTGTGAGATTTGAAATAATCCCTACCTAAGGAAATAACAAATAACTGGAAAACGTCGGAAGACGAAGATGAGAATTTATACTATGAAATCGAGAGTGGCAGATCACGTATATGAAGGGTGTGAGAATTGAAATAATTCCTACCTAAGGAAATAACAACTAACTGGAAAACGTCAGAAGACGAAGATGAGAATTTATACTATGAAATCAAGAGAGGCACATCACGTATATGAAGGGTGGGATATTTCAAATAATCCCTACCTAAGGAAATAACAAATAACTGGAAAACGTCGGAAGACGAAGATGAGAATTTATACTATGAAATCGAGAGTGGCAGATCACGTATATGGAGGGTGTGAGATTTGAAATAATTCCTACCTAAGGAAATAACAAATAACTGGAAAACGTCAGAAGACGAAGATGAGAATTTATACTATGAAATCAAGAGAGGCACATCACGTATATGAAGGGTGGGATATTTCAAATAATCCCTACCTAAGGAAATAACAACTAACTGGAAAACGTCATTGAATCAATGAGGCAATTAAAGAAATTACCAGTGGGGTTAAACTGATACGACTCTATTAAAAAGAAGCAAAGTTAAAAATGGATACGAAACTTATCTTTAGCTTTCTATAGGACAACTTGAGAAATATTTGAAATGGAAGATTGTGTTAACTAATATTCCAAGCAAAGAGCGTCTAGAAACCTAGAGAATTAGGGTGTCCGCTGTAAATTTGCAATAAATATTAAAATAAAAATATAATATTCACAATCGCGCGGCAATTGGCAGATAATACGAAAAACAAAGATATTGTGCTTTATATATATATATATATATATATAGGTGACTGAACAAAACCCCTCTTTTTCAATGTAAGGAAGTGCTCAAATATTACCCAGTACCCAGTAGACGAACATAAGACCTAATGTAAATTCTTGAATTATACCCCCTACATTAATTTCATTTTAAAAGTTTAAAATGACAACAACGAAAAAAAAACACCCGCTCTTAAGAGAAAACAAGCGCTTTTCGATTTCTATATGACGATTCTTATAAGGCAATAGTTATTTAAGGTTATATATATATATATATATATATATATATATATATATATATATATATATATATATATATATATATATTTCCAAAAATGTTGGACTGTGTTGCAGTGATGTAACGATTTGAAACTTTAAATAAAACTACCTAACTGCATTGGCGAAATTTCAAGTTAATATTTTAAGATTTTATCCAGGTTCTGTTTTAAAGCATAGAGCGCATTTTCTTGGCAATTCACTCTTTCTCTATCTCTCCCTTTCTCACTCTCACACTCTCTCTCTCTCCACACACACACAGACACACACGCACATATATATATATGTATATATATATATATATATATATATATATATATAAGTGTGAAACATTATATTCACTTTATTTTTTGTGTGTACATCTATCTATCTATATATATATATATATATGCATATTCATAACACAACGAAAACAGAACATCATAATATGATTTTACCTTAGCCAATACTTAAACTTTAAATAATTAAGACGAATGTGTAACATTATATTTACATTATTTTGCATATATATATATTATGTTATTATATTATATATATATATATATATATATATATATATATATTATGTTATGTTATATATATATATATATATATATATATATATATATATATATATATATATATAAATAACATAACATAACATAACAGTATATCATAGCATGATTTTATTAGAGCATGTGCTTTAAATTTAGATATCAAAGAAGACAAATGCATTCCAAAACCGATTGACATTTAAACCCTGCACAAACAAATGACTTAAGATAAAATAGAACTATTTGATCATTTAACTGTGTGTAAAGCGTTAAATAGCAATATTGGAAAACATTTAACTGTGTGCAAACAAATGATTAATAATAAATAGAATTATTCGTATTAGATAGAAATCAGTGAAACCATTTAACTGTGTGCAAAAAATGAAATCAGGTTCATTTAAAAATGTTATCAACAAAATACGTTTAGAAATCATATATTTGATATATATAGTAAAGTAAAGTTGCCGACCGTAGTCGAGGGCGACCAAAAGGCTCCCTTTTCAATAGCTACTACACCAAGGCGTATGGGAGGGCGCTACCCCTTTCCCTGGATTGCTCCACTGTACTCTTGATACGTACCTGATATTGTGTGTTAAGCAAGGAAGTAATAAGTACCATTTTTAAAGTCTTTGGTATCCCGGATTATTGGCGAACACTCTACCTACAAGACCAATGAGCTGGTTTTTCAAAGGTTGGTTTGGTTTCTTTGTTTGATGGCATATCAACCTTTCTAGGTTATTCAATGCCAAAGTCTTTCTTCTAGAAGAACAGTAGTGGTACTATTTAACTCCTAGCTGGGAGGATAAGAGGGTTCATACATTTCTCAAGGGTATTTGCCCGAAATTGAACGTAATAGCGCGACTGGAGCACGAACTTGCTTAATACGATTCCACAGGCTATCGCTTTAACCATATATATATATATATATATATATATATATATATATATATATGATTTGGCATTAAATAACCTTCAGTGGTTTATATACCATTAAACCCAACCAAACCAAACCAGATTTAACCAATTACATTTATAGATTGAACTGGGGAACTCAGTGTGTTTGATGTTAAAATATATGTTTTTTTTAAGATTGATGTATCTGTAATAGCTAGACAGAGCGCTTTTTCAGTTCCTTTAATGCTACATTGGAATAATGTTGAAGAATTATCAATTGATAGCAATAACGATTTTCTATCCAGAACAGCATCATGCCGAAGTAGCATGAAATAAGCATGAAAACCTATATGCGAAACAATTATAGATTTATCAATCTTAAAAAAACCTTTCAACAGAAAACACTCGATTTTCACCGGTCCAAGGCAAAATCCTAACTGATCGTATCAGAAAAAATGTTTTTAAAACCTTAGCTTGATGGAGCTATCATTGCCACTTGCCTATATTCACTTGCTCCACAAAAGAGACGATTTAAAATGTGAAATAACTGCCTTTGACACCCTGTACCACTGTATAATTATAAGTATATATATATATATATATATGGGTGTGTGTGTGTGTGTGTGTGTGTGTGTGCTCGTTCTATTTGGAAGAAATCAATACAACTTATATATTGAAAAAAAGCAAATGCGGGCGAATGTAATCCGTCCGGCCGTTGTCTACTTCCGAATCTTCCGCATATGTTAGCGTATTCTACACTTTGAATTAAATCGGGATTAAAAGAATTGTCCAATTCTAATGCAAGAATACTTAGGATTTTGACAAGAATATCTCTTATAGGACAGACTGAAACGCACCGTTGCCAATTCTGATGCATTAAATACAACCCCACCACCATTACTATACAACCGACCGTCGCCACCATTAGAGACACCTTTCCCCGTTCGCACCATAACAGATGCTTCTTACAAGTTCCCTATCCAGGCTGAATAGCCGCAGTGCTCGCTAGCTAATATCAGGGCGCGTCATATGGCGCTACTTTCAAATACATAGTCTCTTTAGTTACTACTTAGTGAAAAGCTGACAACAGTCTATCTATTAAATTGTTCAAGATAATTTATCTTTAACACCCTGTACTTATCACTCTATCTATCTCGAGAGACTCGCCGTAGCGTAACGATTAACGTGCTGGACAGCAGCATCGAAGTAAGCAGGTTCGAAATCCATTTGCACTATTATGTTCAGTTTCGAATTAATACCTTGCAGAAAGGCATGAACCCCCAAATTGGCTCCCAGCTAAGGGTTAAATAGAACTAATAAGGATGGTTTTGATATTAAACAACCTACGAATATGACATTAAACAAACAATACAAACCAAATCTATCAATCAGCTTATTTCTCTCTCTTTATATATATATATATATATATATATATATATGTGTGTGTGTGTGTGTTTGTGTGTGTGTTCGTGTGAGATACAGTTGAAGAAAGATTTTCTTGTGCAGTTTTATTCGACAGATTTTCACTAAATTGAATCTGGGGTTAAATTCATCTATATAGTAAATGGGGAACTTTCATAAAAGCGCGGTATTTATTTCTATTTCTTTTGGTAACAGAGGGAGTTCATTGCAACTGCTTTATCAAGACAATATATATATATATATATATATATATATATATATATATATATATATATATATATATATAGATAATGAGTAAGTGACATTAAGAGTAAGTGAAAAACTGGGAAAATAAGAGAGAGAGAGGGGGACAGCGAGAGCGAGAGAGCGAGAGAGAGGGTAAAAAAGAGGGTAAGAGAAATGTAACAAACAAAGAAAGAAAAGAAGAAGAAGAAAAAAAAAGTGGAAAAAGAGCAAAAGTGAAGAAGCTTAATATGGTAAAAAGGAATTAAAAGCAAAAAATTAATAGAAAGAAGGGAAGAACGTAAAAATGGAAAAAAAAAAGAAGAGATGGAAGACGAAGAAAGAGAAGGGATAAATAGTAGTTGGGGCAAAAGGACGGAAGAAACAGCAAACGACAAGAAGAAGAAGAAGAAGAAGAAGAAGAAGAAGAAGAAGAAGAAGAAGAAGAAGAAAGGAAGAAAAAGTGTTAATTGAAATATTAAAAGAAGACGAAGAGTGAAGTTAAAAATATAAAGAAGGAAATATATATATATATATATATATATATATATATGTGTGTGTGTGTGTGTGTGTGTGTGTGTGTAAAGGGAGGGAGAGAGGGAGTGAAAGAGAGATAGCGGGAGATATAGACAGAGAGAGACAGAGCTGGAGAGAAGAAGAAGAAGAAGAAGAAGAAGAAGAAGAAGAAGAAGAAGAAGAAGAAGAAGAAGAAGAAGAAGAAAGAAAGAAAGAAAGTGTTAATTGAAACATTAAAAGAAGTAGAAGAGTGAATTTAAAAATATAAAGAAGAAAATATATATATATATATATATATATATGTGTGTGTGTGTGTGTGTGTGTGTGTGTGTATGTATGTATGTACGTAAAGGGAGAGAGAGGGAGTGAAAGAGAGATAGTGGGAGATATAGAGACAAACATAGAAGAAGAAGAAGAAGAAAAGTAGTAGTAGTAGTAGTAGTAGTAGTAGAAGAAGAAATGAATTAAAAAGACAGAATTAAGATGACAGCCCTTCATCTATTTGTTGAAGCACTTGATAGCACATGACCATTTGATGTTAGAGTTGCCCTGTTTACTCTGAGAGAGTGATGAAAAGAAGAGAGAGAGAGAGAGAGAGAGAGAGAGAGAGAGAAAGGCATTGAAAGAGAGAGCGAGCTAGCGAGAGATAGGCAGAGCTTCTGGTGTTCTTTTGACGGTAACAACAGAACCTATTGATTTTTCAGGGTGGTATTGTACTCTTAAGTGAAGGGCTTTCTATGTAGGAATTTCCTTCTTTCAATACACCCAGATCTCCTGTCTTACAGACGCTCACAGAAGGAAAGGTACGTGGGCTGGATGACTCTCTGAGCACTCCTACTATTTACCTCACCATCTTCACTCCCCCACCACGAAAAAAAAAAATGACATTTCCTCGCAGTATAAACCAATGCAATGAAATAATCACTCAAGGAAGAGATACACAGCCTGTGTGTCCGTGAATATGAATGAAGGTTGGAGTGGGGTGAGGATAAAGAGGTCCTGTGAAGCGTCTTTGTGACAGGAGTTAAATTTCCCACTGTCGCTTCTCAACTATTTAGCCATGTATGTCTCTGTTCGTCCAGTTCCGTTTGTCTGGAATTTTTGTTTTGATAAATTAGGTAAGTACCTGACTGTGAGTCTAGGTACGGTAATAGGACACGTGGGCGTGACTAATGTTCCGAAACATTTATGTAACAAGATGCACCCCCATATATATATATATATATATATGGGGGTGCATGTTGTTACATAAATGGTTCGCTTATCTTTGTTTCGGAGTATTAGTAACGTCCACATGTCCTATTACCGTACTTAGACGCACACTCAGGTACTTACCTAATTCATCAAAACAAAAATTCTTGACATATATATATATATATATATATATATATGACAAACGGAATATATATATATATATATATATATATATATGACAAACGGAATAT
>CAUZXS010003067.1:15000-27500 GCA_963585895.1 Sepioteuthis lessoniana | reverse complement strand
TAAATAGAGAGAGAGAGAGATGGAGAGAGGTAGAGTGAGGAAGAGAGCAACAGAGAAAAGAAATAGGAAGGAAGGAAGGAAGGTTAAAAAAGAGAAGAAATAGACAAAGAGTACAGAAAAAGGAAGAGACGGATGGAGAGATAAAAAAAGAAATTGAATAGAGAAATGATATAGGGAGAGCTACACCAGGTGAAAGAAAGAAAGAAAGAAAGAAAGAAAGACAATGAATGTGTTGAAGTGTCGAAATAGATTAACACAGAGTAAAAAGAAATAAAGAAAGTAAGAAAGAAAGAAAGAAGAAAGAAAGAAAGAAAGATAGAAAGAAAGAAAAGGTATAGAGAGAAAGGAATTCAAAATGGAAAAGAGAGAAAAAGAAAAAAAAGAGCGATAGAAAGGAATAGAAACGGAGATGGAAAGAAAGAAAAGAGAAATGAAAGAAGATAAGAAAGAGAGAGACAGAGACAGAAGCTGAGACATAAACGGAAGGAAAAGTGCATCACATCCAAAATGATAACAGAGTGAGAGACACAGACAGGCAGACAGTAAAAAACTAGAGAGAGAGAGAGAGAAAGAGAGAGAAGGACAGACAGACAGAAATACAGAAAGGAAAAAGCAAGAGACAGACAGACAGAAAAAACTAGAGAGAAAGAGAGAGAGAGAGAGAGAGAGAGAGAGACATATAAAGAGAGAGAGACAGACAGACAGACAGACAGAAAAAAACTAGAGACAGACAGACAAAAAAACTACAGAGAGAGAGACAGAGAGAGACAGAGAGAGAGAGAATGTGTGTGTGCGTGTGCATGGTGTGCGTGTGCGTGTGTGTATGTGTGTGTGTGTGAGTTGGTGTGTGTGTATGTATGTGTGTATGTGAGAGAGAGAGAATTGATTAAAGTGGGGATAAGAATATGAAAGATAGAAAGAAAGCAGCAGAAACAAAAGAGAAAAGTAGATAAAATAAAATGAAAAAAGAACAAGAAGGGAAGAGAGAGAGAGAAACAAAAAAGAAACCCCCATTAATTGATAGAAAGGTAGATATCGAATGAGTGACTGTGTGAGTATGAGAGAGATAAAGACAGACAGACAGGTATAATCTCAAAGAAGAACGAATGGCATTCAAAATAATAATGAGGGAGATAGAAGAAAGGAAAGAGAGACCAACAGAGAAAGACGGGGAGAGATACAGATTTAGAGACAAAGAGAGAGTAGGGAACAGTATGGAAGTAGGAATAGATAGATTGGTAGATAGAAAGAACGTAATATTGGCTCAAAGAAGAGCTGGATAACATTTAACGAAAGGGATAAAGAGAAAGAGAGACGTTAGAAAATGATGGGAATAAGAGAAAGGAAGTGAAAAAAATATTATTGATATGTATGTGTGCGTGTGTATGTGCTTGCCTTAGTTGTTTCCTTATAAAAGTATCCTTGTGCCTGGCAAGGCTAAGATTTGTAAAGAAGTATATATTTAAAGTATAAAATGTGTGAGCGGAATAAATAGATTGAAGATGGGGAAAAGCACAGCTCTAATCAATGAGTAAAAGAGATAAGTCGTGGTTATCATAGACAAATATAATTCAATGGAGTCAGAAGGGAAAATAATGAGATTAATAATTGAAAAGATACACTGAACAGAAAAACTGTCATAAGTGCTGTGTCAGTAATTAGTATTAAAATATAGATAGATATAGACATCATATACGGTGAAAGTAAAAGTGAAAGTAAAAGTGAAAGTAAAAGAGAAAGTAGAAACTAGGTAAAACCTAAATAGAATAGAATGGTTAAAAACAAAAACAACACAAAAGTAACACTGAGCCAACGAAAAGAAGTGAATGACTGAAATGTTGAATTGGAAGCATACAGCGAGTGAAACTAGCCACGCCGCAAACTATTCTACCAGCATTAATACACAAGTATTGATCTGACATTACAGTAACATTCGGCGCCATATTAGATTTTTGAAGAAACCCAGCGAAAAGGAAAATCAATACACGTGCTCCCTCTTTGCCGGCGTGACCCAAAATCAAGCAACATACCTACCTACCTAATACTATCTATCTACCCGGTGTTCTTTTTTCTTCTATTCCTTTATTTAATCTGCTAGAAATCCTGTGATTCTTTTTCTTTCTTGCCGCGTTTCCTTTCTTCGTTTTTATGGTATCACTTTTACTTTCATTAGTTTTCATTCATTTTTCTTTTATTGGTTGCTGCTAGTTTTTCTTCTTTTTTTTTCTTATGTAGCCATTATTCTTTCTTTTTTTTTTCTTCCTTTCATTTGTCTTTCATGCTATCACGTTTATTATATTATTTTCTACCATTTGTCTATTATTTGCTATTAGTCTTTCTTTCTTTCTTTCTTTCTTTCTTTCTTTCTTTCTTTCTTTCTCATTTGTTTATTTATAATCTTATTTTCTTTATCTCATTTTCCTTTTCTTTTTCTTTCTTTCTTTCTTTCTTTCTTTCTTTCTTTCTTTCTCATTTGTTTGTTTATGATCTTATTTTCTTTCTCTCATTTTCCTTTTCATTCTTCATTAATTAATTTATTTATTTATTTATAATGTCATTTTCTTTATCTCATTTTCTTTCTTTCTTTCTTTCTTTCTTTCTTTCTTTCTTTCTTTCTCATTTGTTTATTTATAATCTCATTTTTATTATCTCATTTTCCTTTTCTTTCTTTCTTTCTTTCTTTCTCTTTTTCTTTCTTTCTTTCTTTCTTTCTTTATTTATTTATTTAAAATCTCATTTTCTTTATTTCATTTTACTTTTGTTTGTTTGTTTGTTTGTTTGTTTGTTTGTTTGTTTCTTTCTTTCTTTCTTTCTTTCTTTCTTTCTTATCATTTTTGCTTTAATTATTTTTCTTTCCTTCGGTGTTGCTAATTTTTCTTTCTTCCATCATCATCATCATCATCATGAAATCATCTTTATAAAACGGATTCCCTTAACTCTCTCTCTCTCTCTCTCTCTCTCTCTCACTTGCTATCCATCCCTATAGTACATATTTGCTTTTGGCTGGTCTTCTAGACTGCATGGAGTGTTCGCACTGAGCTGATGAATAAAAGTCTGTTCTAGTCGGTTAGCACTAGTGTGTGTATGCGTGGAAGAATAAAGCAGGGCCTCATTTATGACTTTTTACCTGCTTTTTCCAGCATTACCCAGCATATTTTTTTTCGTCTCATTTGTTCGTTTTTCTTTCATAGTATCATTTTTATTGCATCACTTGCTACGGTCTTTTCATTCCTTGCAGTTCTTTTTCCTTCTTTCTTTCTTTCTTTCTTTCTTTTTTCATGCTATCTGTCTTCCTTTCATTAATTTTCTTCAATTTTTTCCTCCATCCTTCGCAATTGGTCTTTCTTTCTTTCTTTCTTTCTTTCTTTCTTTCTTTCTTTCTTTCTTTCTTTCTCATTTGTTTATTTATGATTTCTCTCATTTATGATTTCTCTCATTTTCTTTTTCTTTCTTTCTTTCTTTTTTCTTTCTTTCTTTCTTTCTTTCTCATTCATTTGTTTATTTATAATCTTTTTTTCTTTATCTCCTTTTCCTTTTCTTTCTTTCTTTCTTTCTTTCTTTCTTTCTTTCTTTCTTATTCCCTTGTTCTATTTCTTCTTTCTTTTTTGGCTATATCTCATAACTTATAAATAGATTTATCTCTCTCATTAATTTTTAAATAATATTTTCTATTTTTTTAATATTTACCAAACTTTGCTTAATCTGGCACAAAGGCCTCAGATTACTTACACTACCAGTTGTGGTTACCCATCTATAAACGAAGCAAACGCGTAGCGGCTTAACTTTGGTGTTGTAGCGGCAACTGGGGATTTCAGTGTGACTTAACGGTACATTATTCTTAGTTAACTGTTGATATTTGTAGCAAGACATCCGCCTTGTATGGAGACGAGAATAAAACCATATTTAGTTTTCTCCAGTCAGTTTGTCGGGTGAGTTAAAATATATAAGTATTCAATGACACTAAATAAAGATGGCTGATTTTTGTGGTGCCATATTTAGCAAGCTAGACACGCAAATTAGCTGAGATTAATGACTGAAAAGATACATTGAAAATAAAATTCTCTCATAAGTGTTGTGTCAGTTATCAAATTCTAAGTAGTCATAGGTATCCATTCTACCCATATACGAGTATTATTCAATAAATAAGGTGAATTTTGCCAAAAGGATGGACAATAGGAAGCACTGGTTATAGTGGCTCCATTTTCATGAAAATCAATGGTCATAGGTCCTTTCATGTCCTAGAACACTGTCAGCATGACCCTCTTTACTGACCCTTGTGATGGGAACATTTTCTTTACCATTGGGTCGGTATGTTTCTACTCTATTGACTGCCATTTTGACACAGACTCGTTGTTGTAAACCTATGTTTAGATCATTTTTTAGATATTTTTGACTGAAACGTCCTTCTCCGTACGCACTACATATTCTCAGTAAATTTCCTATGATTTGCCCTTCTCAGCCGCCCAAAATTTGCCGATAAACTTAGTTTCAAGCCTGGAGAACCGTGTTTGATTTGTTATTTTGAAAGTCCTCATAAAAAAGGTTTTTTAAGAGATTAAAATAATTTTCGCTCTTTATCAGTTAGAAACCATGCACTTTTTTTTTGTTTGTTTAATCCACTTATTTATTGTATGGCACACGCAAATAGATAGATAGATAGATAGAAAAGAGATAGATAGATCTAAAGAAGAAAAGAGATAGATAGATAGATAGATACATATAAAGAAGAAAAGAGATAGATAGATAGATAGATAGATAGATAGAAGAAAAGAGATAGATAGATAGATTGATAGATATAAAGAAGAAAAGAGATAGATAGATACATACATACATACATAGATAGATAGAAGAAAAGAGATAGATAGATAGATAGATAGATATAAAGAAGAAAAGAGATAGATAGATAGATAGATAGATAGAAGAAAAGAGATAGATAGATAGATAGATATAAAGAAGAAAAGAGATAGATAGATAGACAGATAGAAGAAAAGAGATAGATAGATAGTTTGCTTCTTCTTATTCATTGAACTACTCAATCATATTTTATTTGTATGTGAAATGTTGTAATGTAAATTGTCGAGGTTTATTTTCGAAAAACAGTTATACCAATAGAGTAAAAACTGCTGCAAGACAAGAAAATTGCATTTTAATTCCTGCGTTTTCAGATTATAGAAATTTCTCACGTTAACTATGTAATAGTCCCGGTTGACCACCGAATAAAATTGAAAGAATGTGAAAAGAAGGATAAGTACCTCGACCTTGCTAGAGAATTGAAAAAACTATGGAACATGAAGGTGATAATTATACCAATTGTGATTGGTGCTTTTGGTACGGTAACTAAAGGATTATTAAAGGGCCTGGAAGATTTGGAAGTTTGCGGCCGAGTGGAGACCATCCAAACAACAATATTATTGGAAACGGCCAGAACACTGAGAAGAGTCCTGGAGACTGTCACTCAATCTCCAGTGAAAGACCATCAGATGTGAAAATTTCTATTGAGTAATAATAATTTCTATTGAATAATAATAATAACAATAAATTTTTCTGGGATTTAGAAATTCGAACGGATTACCTAGTCTCACCCAGATTACCAGAACTAGTGATAATCAACAAAAAAGATACCCTCCAGTATAATGAACTTTACCGCTCGATAGACCACAGAGTAAAGTAAAAAGAAAGCGAATAGAGATATACGTACTGAGACCTTCCTAGAGAACTAAAAAAATACATGGAACACGAAAGTTACGATAATACCAAGTGTAGGTGATGCGCACGGAACAATCCCCAAAGGACTGGTGAAGGGACTCGAAGATTTGGAAACAAGAGGACAAGCAGAGAATATCCAAACTACAGGATTAAAAAGATCGACTAGAACACTGGGAAGAGTCCTAAAGACTTGAGGAGATTTGTTGTTACTCAAACTTCAGTGAAACACCATCTGCTAACGTTAATATGACAAACTTTCAAAGGATTGACAATGATATACTGAGGTAATTTTAGAAGAAATTGAAATTTGACAATACTGCTAAATAGAACATTTTTCTCTTTTCCATATACAATTTTCTGGCTAAAACCAGAGAATAAGCATAAAATTATCTGGGAGTTTGAGATATTAACAGATTCCCTAATCTCGGCCAGACGACCAGTCCTAGAGATAATAATTAAAAAAAAGTACCTACCATACAGTGGCTTTTGCCATCCCGGCAGACAACAGAGTGAAAATGAAAAAAAAAAAACGAAAAAAATGAGACAAATGCTTGGACCTTGCTCAAGAACTAAAAGAGTCTGTGGAACATGAGAGTAACGGTGTAACCAGTTCTAATTGAACGGTGCTCAAAAAGTCTTGGAAAAGGAGCCGGAAGAGTTGAAAATCGGAAGATGATTGATCATACAAATCACATTAGATGAATCCTGAAGACGTAAGTGATACGGGAGATTCCAGTAACAAAATCTCAAGGAATGAAATAATAAAATAATTTTTATTCAAAGTTATATAGAATCAGGTTTATTAATTCTTTGTAAAGAATTATATAATTTCAGATATCAATTTAATTATAACAATCATTTATTGGCACCTAATTATATGATTACAAGTATTTTTTGCCGAATAATAATTTCTTTTTGTATTTGCCTCTTAGGTAGGATTCGAACTGCTTCTCCCACTTTAAGTCAGAGAGTACCCGAGAGTAAGAGTAACAAAGATGTACACCATACTCCCAAGACCTACAGAACAAGAACCTCACCCCTGGATGCAGTTGAATGACATATCCAAGATAGCCCTATGTCAGCATCTTTTAAAATCAAGGGATGATCGTATGAGCCATTTGATAAGTTAACAAATTATACCTAAATGGTTGGCACGAGCATGAAAATGGCCAAGTCCGAAAACAAGCCGACTGCAACAATATATATATATATATATATATATATACGCTCTGAATATGAATTTTGTTATATCCCAGCAAATAGATAAGGGACTAATAATAGCCATACATTGAGCGCTCTCATAGCTTTATATGATATTCCTCATATATTCTATAAAAAATAATCCACACCCACTGTCTTTGGACACTGACTGGATATTATAAATATATATATATATATATATATGTATTAGAGCAGTGTTGGTTGTCACTAAATCACTTTGTGGGTTTGCAGCGAACCAAGTGCAATATAAATCTCTTCCGTACATACAGTACCAACATTGTACAATTTTCCATAGTATATTGCAATACAATATATCCCTAAACCCTTGATATTCGTTGTGATTCTGGTCTACCATACTATACCCGCTTATATACGCTTACAAATCAAATCTTCATTTGTTTTCCTCGACACGCAATGATGATGTTTTGTTCCTTAGTTATAATCACCTACACATACAGAAATAGATAAAGAATCTCTCCACATAATAATGTAGCAACACAGGATACACTGACGACTAATATCCGCTAAAAGCAACGCGCTGTGCATATACCTTCGTATACATGTGCTCTGTTTCCCTCTCACATACACTCATAATAATACGCAACTATAACCCACACACACACACACACACACACACACACACACACACACATTTACAATCACACGTAAAGATTCCCACAAAATCCCAACGGTTTTTGACTGTATTTTTCGATTTTCGATTCATTTCATTTTGTTAACAGTCTGATGAGTGTTATTTTGTAAAAACTCCATGAAACGCAGGGGTTGCAGACCAAATTCCATGGTATTAAATATATATATATATATATAAAATTACAGAAAAAAAATCAATTTTGTATTAACATTGTAAATTTATTTAAGGTCTATAACATGACCTTCTTTAGATGGATAAAATACAGTTATATATTTGAATATTATATTATACTCTATAAGACTATTTTCCTCGGATTACTTATATATATATATATATATATATAAGCTGTACGGCCACTTAGTTTCCATCTCACAAACTATACAAGTTAGACGTACAAGACGTGCTAAACAATGTTCGAGAAGTCAGGATGTAGTCGTAGACAACATTCTCCTGCGGACAACTACATATGACCACACCAGTAATGGCCGACCATCAAAAACTTACGTTCATTATCTCTGTCTGGTAACTTGATGCCGTCTGGAGGACTTCCTCTGGGCGATGTACATTTGTGATTGATGGCAACAGAGACACAAGGGAATTCATGCTGTCAGCATACCCTGATTATATATATATATATATATATGGGTGGTTGTGCCTGTGTGTGTGTGTATTTACAACTAAAAAGATTTTTAGAATTTACCATGAATGAAATTGCAGAAGTAAAAATGTAAGTTATTGACTGAGATGCACACTCAGTCAAATACACTATGTTGGTTGACCAGTCGGCTGGGGCTGTAGAATACACCGACTGCATCTCTGCAAAGGGTTAATATCCCCACCAACGAGTGTCCTGTGGCAAAGTTGGCTAGGGCTGTAGAATACACTGACTGCATCGCTGCAGAGAGGTAAGACCTACCCAACAAATGTTTTGAATAATGACACTAAACAATCTGATGGGGAGGTTCCAGTAATGCTGGAGTTTGGGGAATATCGAGTACCACTTCATTGGCATCGCTCCCAGATCCACACTGGCCCGGAATGGTAGCACCTGACAGGGCCCTATCTATGGGTCAAATGGAACTAGATTAAATTACTTGAAATAGAAGTGTTTTCATATTTAAACTGCGTACTGTTGCTAAACTGAACTGTTTGAAAAATAACTGTTTTTGGCATTGAAACTGAAGTTAAGCAAAACTGAATTGCTTGAATTAAAACTGTTCGACTAAACTGAATAACTTGAAATAGAAAGGTTTTTGGCAATTAAAGTGTGTAATTATGCTAAACTGAATTGTTTGAAATAGAACTGTTTATTTGTATAAAAATGAATTTGACATTAAATAACCTTCAACGATTGATGTGCCATAAAAACCAAACAACAAACAACCAATATGTTGGAAAGTCAGAATGGCCGTTTTTCTTTTGATTATATAGCAAAAGACACAGGATCCAGTCAATAGATTAGAACAATCTAATATTAGTTCGGCAACACCCTCTGAACAAACGGTCACTACTTAAACATCGATGTAAAATTCACAGTCAAATGAAAAATAGAAACATCAAACAAATCAATAAAAAGAAAGAAGACAAATTGATAAAATATCTAAAAACAAGTGTCATTTTGATTCATATCAAACGTAATCACCGGAACTGGAAATTTTAAAAAATCAACAACTAAAAACAAAAGAAAACTAACAACTGCATAGACATATGCCAATAAATAAACCCGACAAAAAGTCGCTATTGATTTAAAGGACCACCCCTTGAAAATAACCCTGGGAAAAATGCAGTCAAACAAATAAACCAGTTGGTCAAGTCATGGTTAATTTGAAACACACTCCACTTCAAATATAATAAGATAATAAAACAGGAGCTTTTAAAAGAGAAGTATATATATATATATATATATATATATATATATATGATACCAAACAAACACACTTCGATCTGACAACATTCTTCAGACGATCAGGTATGCTACAGAAACAGTACATTATATATATATATATATATATATATATACATATCCCTACAAATAAGATGAAGAGGGAGAGATTCGATTTGAGAATATATGGAGGATCCTGATAAATCTCCAGGAGTGCTCAGTGTATGATAATTTATGCATGAATTTATAAATTTCACAGAGAGCAAATTCGTATAATTGGAAGAAAAACACAGCAGACCCTCATTTGGCAATTATGAATTTATTTCAGCCGGCCATTCCATATGAAATGGCCAGCTGAAATAAATTCACAAGAGAAACCAACCTTTTGTGATGGCTATCTGAAGAGGTTGGTTTCTCTCGTGAAGTGGCCAGCTGAAAAAAAAAAATAGCCAAATAACAAACATTTGATATAGTATAAGTAAAAAGTTGTAAAGATGGCGACCGTAGTCGAGGGTCACCCGAAGGCTCCCCTTTCGATAGCTACTACACCAAGGTGTAATGGAGGGCGCTACTCCTTTCCCCAGATTGCTCCACTTTACCCTTGATCCTTGAGAGTTAAGCAAGGAGGTGATTAGTGGATAGAGGTAATTTACTAAGCTTTTTTGCTTAGATGTAGCACAAGGCCGCATGAATTGGGCACCCAATGAGAATCGAACTCACTCGTGTAGGTTTGCTAGTCTACCTTGCTAACCATTACACCACCCGAGGTGCCCTGATTAGTGGATAGAGTGTTGGCCAATGGTCTGGGAGACCTGTGTTCAATCCCAGGTCGTGTCAAACCAAATACTTTAAAAATGGTACTTGATACCTCCTTGCTTAACACTCAATAATATAAGGTACGTATCAAGGGTAAAGTGGAGCAATCCAGGAAAAGGAGTAGTGCCCTCCCCTACAACTCGGTGTAGTAGCTACTGAAAAGGGAGCCTTCTGGTTGCCCTCGACTAAAGGGAGACAACTTTGCTTTACTTACAATGGAATTCTGAAGATATGAATTATGATAATAAACAAAGGTTTATAAATTGTATACCAATTCATACATAGGAATGCTGAGTCTTGTAACCGTATTCCCAGTAATTACTGCCTTCCATAGTTGATTTGAAACCGCTCACCTGGAACCGTAGAGACTTAACGCTTCTATCCGCTGCGCCACGGGCCCCGAAGGGCGATCAGGGAGGGATTTTTGGGTCTTATAAATCTTTATCTGGTCTTCTATAGTCGGGTCCGTACCGAATTTTTTGTAATTGTCTTTAATTGGATCATTTTGAGATGAGGCTTCTTAATCTGGTGCGATAGACAACAACTATGGAAGGCAGTAATTACTGGGAATACAGTTACAAGACTCAGCATTCCTATCCGAGGTCGCGGTAAAATCACCTGAAGAAGGCCAGAGGCGAAATTTGGCCGAAACGTAGTGAAAGAAGAAACAACACAAAAAACTACCAAGATGAGGACAAAAAGTCCGCAATAAATAAAAATTAATTCTCAGATTAAGAAGCCTCATCTCAAAATGATCCAATTAAAGACAGCCTATAAAGTGTTGATTTGCCGTTAAATAAACAAAACCAAACTTCAAAAAGTGCGTTACATTTTAAACTTCAAACATTTACACTGCTAGTCATTAACTTCTATACTGAAAATATTAAAATAGGAAATATAAATTTAAAAAAAAAAATCAGTCTTTAACTCTTCATTTACATTCATAGAATGATTTTGCAGAGTATTAAGAAAAAATACTTCAGCATTTGAAATAATTTTTCAACGCAAGCGAGTCGAATAGTTTATTCGATTAAATAAAGTTTAACATGTGAAGTCAATCCATTGGCCTTCAAACGACTTTCTCTTTTCTTTTTCTTTTTCTTTCTTTCTTCCTTTGATTCTACTGTTTCTTCCTTTTTCTCTTTCTTTCTTTCTTTTTTTTTTGGCTCTCACCTTTCCACTCCACTTTATTTTCTCTTCATTGATTTTCTTTCTTTCTTTTTTTCTTTTTTTGATTTGCTATCATCCTTTTTCTCTTTTTCTTCTTCTTTCATTCTCTCTTTCTCATTTATCATCACTTCATTCCCTCAATCCTTCTTCCCTTCGTTTCCTCCTTCATTTTTCCCTTCCTTCCTTCCTTCCTTCTTTGTTATCACTCTTTCTTTCTTTCTTTCTTTCTTTCTTTCTTTCTTTGCTATCATGACTTTCTTCTTACTTCCTTTCTTTATGTATATTTCCCTATCATCTCTTTGCCCTACTTCTTTTTTATTTTTCTTTCCTTTGCTATCACCTATTTTTTCTTTCTTTCTTTCTTTCTTTCTTTCTTTCTTTCTTTCTTTCTTTCTTTCTTTCAAGTTCGGTTATTCACACAATTTCTTCACCCTTTCTTTCATTTCTCTCACCCTTGAAATATTAAGCCAGATCCCCCCCACATTTTCTTTTTTTCACATATTTTTCATCCCTTTTTTATATTATTTTCCCTTTAATATTTCTTTTCTCCTCGTCCATATGTTTTGAACTGTTTTATTTTCTCATCATTTTTTTTTTCATATCAAGTAATTCAAATCGCAATCAGTTTACGAGTCAACCATTTTGTACCGAAGCCCAGAAAGGATATAATCAAATGAGGACTGGGGATTGATTTCTATGCATGTTTTTTTTTTTCGCGGTAAAGTCAACTCTTGCTTCCTATAATCGGGTATTTTTTTCCTTATTAATTTTGCAAAGTAGATAGTGTCTATTTCATTTTATTCATTCGCTACGTTAGGACGTTTTTTTTTTGTTTTATTTGGAATGAAACGAATTTTTTTCACTTTTTTTTCTCTAGAAATCTGATGATTTCGTCTCATGTGGAAACGTGACATTCTTTGAGTGTTCTATGTTTCCTGAGTTCATAGAATTTTTTTTACTTAACATTCGTGCCCATTGATTTTTTTAATGTCTACTACACAAAATTTTTCACAAATTTCATTACCTAAAATATTCTGCATCAGTAAAAAAAAC
>CAUZXS010003067.1:7500-10000 GCA_963585895.1 Sepioteuthis lessoniana | reverse complement strand
AGTGCAGAGTTGGATAAAACTGAGATGCTGATGAATTTTAAAAAATAGAATGCTATCAACGGAAATAGAATATGAACAAGAAAGATTAAAAAAAAACATAACAAAAAAAAACAAAAGGCATTTCAAAATATTGTATCTATTTCTTAATAAAAAAATTATTTTAAAAAGTCTTTAAAAAACACTCTTTACACATATAAACAACCCCTGTTAATAGCCTATGAAAGGTCCGAAAGCGCTCGGGACAATTTTGGTAAATTCATCCACTAATTCCAATCTAAAACCAAGACACTTTTTTTTTAAATTGAAAGAATCTTTATAGAATTATATAGACAAAATGTGTCTTTATTATATAATCAAACATGCTTCTATATATATATATATATATATATATATATATATATATATATATAACAATAGTCATCGACTTTCACTCTCTTTCTCCATCTCTCTCTCTCTCTATCTATATATATATATATGTATATATATGTGTGTGTGTGTGTGTGTGTGTGTGTGTGTGTGTGTGTGTGTGTGTGTATTTACCATAATATCTATCTATCTATCCGCAAAACCTGAATGTGACACAAGGTCAATGCTCAAGGGGAGTTTAACAAATTTGAATCCAGAGTTTTCCTTCTTCTGGACCAGTTAGTATACCAAGTCTTAAGAACCCAGTCTGCCCTAATATTTCGTCGTAGATGGAGGGAGAATAGTTGGTTTCATGCTTTTCCCAGGATTATTAGCGCTATGTGAAATGTAAACAGCCTAATCAAGGTTTCGAACTCGAGGTGCCTAGTCCATTTTCTACATCACTGACCAATTCACAACCAACACCTGCCTGCCTATATATATATATATATATATATATCTTCCCCCTCTCTTTCTCTCTCTCTCTTTATATATATATATATATATATAACATGGTGCTCAACATTGAAGTCCTGATGTCTCTTGACAGTTGATGCAGTGATTAAGGCGTCTGTTTGGAAGGTGTTTTGGGGTGAATTCTTCTGGAACCTCTACCCCAACAACAGATAGAAAATAACAAGGCATACTTGCAATAAATTAACACTTGTACCCGGTGATAATTAGCAGAATTGGAACAATCTACTCCTTTGGTCCCAAAAAAAGGGGTCAGTGCGAGATTTTGTGAAGGCTCCTAAGTTCGAAATGAAACATCTTAAGAAGGCTGAAGGACATATCGGTCGAAACGCTGTGTGTTTAACAATAAAGATACTGTCAACATTCTGAGAAGTAATAATAATTATCGAGCTTCATCCCAGAAATTTAGAAAAATAATATCTTAAACTGCAACTCGGAGTTTCACGTACTATCACAATCATCCGACAAATGGTTGATTTATATTTTTGAAGCCTTTACAGCTCACTACATTTTCCTGTGTACATTTTTCTTAATACATTACACGTGACAAGAATATACGTCTACTGTAAGGGAGAGAGATATATGATCACTCCGGAAAAAGTTAGAGAAAAGAACGACGAGAATTAATAACAAACTTAAAAAGAAAGAAAAAACTACCAAAACAAAAAAATATTGAGTAAAAATTTGAGATATGTAAAAAAAAAAAAAATACCAAAAAAATAAACAAATAACAAACAAACAAACAAACAAACAAAACGAAATAAAATAAAACAAAACGAAAAAAAAAAAAAAGAAAAAAGGAAATAAGCTAACACATTCGTACAACCTCAAAAAGCCGATACTAGAATCGAGAACTTTTTCGAATCGTGATGGGCAGAAAGTTGAGACACAGGAAAAACATATTTACATGGTACAAGATGAATGGCCGACCTTGTTAAACACACACTCACGCAGGCGCGAAGATATACAAGAACTGGAAAAAGAAATATGGCGCTTGGCAGACTTGTCAGAAAGTATTTTAACAGACTCGTCCTATTTGTTATATAAAATACACTCTCTTAGAAAAAATATCGGCCCACAGTCACACTATTTGTGAAGATACTTAGACTGATAAATACTAACACACAATTTCGATTTCAGATTTAAAAAAAAAGGGGTAAGCATAGCTACCAGGAGATGCCCAGGAGACAAGCGACAAACGTTTTTACGAAATACAGTGCATTATTTTAATTTTTCTGGAGACTAGACACGAGCAAAACAGTCACGGCTAATTTGAAATACACCAAGCCCATGCTTACGATTTATAATGGGGGACTCTATTCAAGGTGCCTACGACAGGAAAGATCATATAATATTCTTGAATAAAATAAGATATTTATTAGCTTATCATCGACGGTTTTAATTTGTAAGTTTAAGGTTTTACAGCGAAAACATAGCTCGATCTTATTATGTTGTACAGTATCAAGAAAATTTAAACAAAGATAACTGACTTGACGGTTGGAGCTGTAGAATTCACTGACTGTACTTCTGCTGAGAGGTAAGCTTTAGCTTAATGTGTCTCCTGGGTAAGACGCTAGACTGCATCCTATGTCGAGGCTCTATTCTTGGAGCTGTGGGAAAT
>CAUZXS010003067.1:0-5000 GCA_963585895.1 Sepioteuthis lessoniana | reverse complement strand
TAGAGAGAGAGAGAGAGAGAGAGAGAGACTTAATCTAGATAGAGAGTTATGAATTGTTTGGTTTGGTTTCTTTGTTTCATGGCACATCAACCTTCAAGGGTTATTTATTGCGCAGCCACCCTTGTAGAAGGTAGAAGAATGTTAGAGGTACATAGCTGGGAGGATAAGGAGGTACATTGCCTTTCACAAGGATACTAGTCCGTAAGTGAAGGCAGTAGTATGATTTGAGTTCAAAATACGCTTACCAGCTCGTCAGCCACTACATCTAGGAGAATGAAAGATGGTTAAAGAAAACCGAAACATTAACATTGGCATATTATTCTTATATAAACACATCTTCGGAATATTTTGTTTATTCATATTTTCATACATATATATATATATATATATATATATATTTACTAATCTAATATCTACCAGTATTCACAGTATCGGAAAAAACAAAAAAACCCTGGTCAGGAACAAGAGATAAAATTATCTCGAATCACCGCCCAGAGGAAAAAGAAAAATTTTTTTGGGTAAAAAAGAAAGAAAAGGCCAGCCTCGTCCGACTCCTTGAAAAAATCAAGGGGTACGCATTCAGTGGTCAAAAGAAAACCAAAAAACCCTCTGCGAATGCTGCAATGCTACAATTACTAAAGTGCTCAACACAATACAATGGAGCCAATTATAGAATTAACTTAAATCGCTAGTCGAAAATCTTCTACCAAAGTTTCACCTTAACGTATCATCAGGAAGCCTACATTCGAATGTAGGCTTCCTGATGATCCGTTAAGGTGAAACTTTAGTAGAAGATTTTCGACTCGCGATTTGAGTTAATTCTATATATATATATATATATATATATATATATATACTAATCTACTATCTACCAGCATTCACGGTTACCAGAAAAAAAGGAGATCCCCCCCAGGAACAAGAGATAAAAATATCTCGAATCACCACCCGGGGGAAAAAGAAAAAATATCATTGGTCAAAAAAGAAAAGGCCAAACCATCACACCAGTTGAAAAAAATCAAGAGATATGCAGTCAGTTGGTCAAAAGAAAACGGTCGGTGTGATACTCCCTGATGATCCGTTGAGGTGAAACATGAGTAGGAGAATTCCGACTCGCGATTTAAGTTAATTTTATATCTATATATATATAAAGAGAGAGAGAGATAGTGAAAGGGAGGTATTGAGATAGAGAGAGAGAGAAAGAGGGATAGAGAGAGAGAAAGAGGGATAGAGAGAAAAGGAGGGATAGAGAGTGAGAGGCGGGAGGAACAAAGTGTGCTAGATATATATATTTAAATAAACATTCAGTCATGTAGCTAGGTAGACAGAATTAAACAGAGATTGATGGATTGGAAGTTTCTTTGATCTTTTTTCCCGTATGCAATTAGTCCACTTGTGTTACTGCTAAGGGAATTAACAGCATAGTCTTTACTTCTCACCTGTGTCATTTGCCCAGTCGGCTGGGGCTGTAGAATACACCGACTGCTTCTTCGCAGAGGGGTAAGACCCCCCCCCAACGAGTGTCCTGGATATGACACTAAACAATCTGATGGTGAGGTTCCAGCAATGCTGGTGCTTTGGGGAATGCGGAGTACCCCTTCATTGCCATCGCTCCCAGGTCAACTCTGGCCCGGAGTGGTAGCACCTGATAGGGCCCTATCTATGGGTTAAATAGAACTAACATCATTTTTATGCTAAAATGAATTGTTTGAGTAAACTGAATAGCTTGAAATAGTAAATGTTTTGGGCAATTAAACCGTACTTACATTTAAACTGCATGCTTATACTTAACTGAATTATTTGAAATAGAACTGTTTTTCGATATTAAAATTGTATTTACACTTAACTGAATTGTTACATATGACTTCTTGAATAGTTTGAAATAAATGTTTTTGACAATTAAACTGTGTACTTATGCTAAACTGAATTGTTTTAAATAGAACAGATTATTTACATAAAAATGGATTTGGCGTTAAATAACCTACAAAGGTTGATATGCCATAAAACCCACCAAACCAACCAAATCACCTGTGTCATTTTAGAGAATATTCTTTCCACTCCAAGTCAGTTCTTTCTCTCAAAGGATATTTAATGACAAACTTGAAGTTTTCGATAAACTCAAGATGATGCCAAAAAACATTATTCGTTGAAGGATTGTTTGAGGAAAAAGGAACTATCACAAAGAAAATGAGATCTCATTAACTTACGTTTTATAAATAACTGAAATTTAAGACGCCATGTCTATTAAATTGTCCTGATTATGATCAACTTAAGCTCTGATTGTTAGGTTAGAGTTCTGAAGAATCAGAGGGTAGAGAGTCACACCTTTATTTTCACACCTCTAGGGTCCACGATTGCTGGCTTTTTAGGGTCCCATCTAAGTTGTTGGCGACCTTAGTCAAGGGTAACTCGAAGGCTCCCTTTTCAATAGCTACTACACCGTGGTCTAGTGGGGACGCTACTCCATTCCATTGATTGCTCCACTTTACCCTTCATCCATACATTATAATGCTGAGTGTTAAGTAAGGCGGCATCCAGTACCATTTTTTTGCGTCTTTGGTATGACTTGACCTGGGATTGAACCCCGGTTTCCCATACCATTGGCGAACACTCTACTCCGGTCAATTATTATCAGGATAACGTTAAGAAAGAACCACCGGCGATTGGAGACTGTCACTTTCTCGTTAATGGGATCACCAGACTAAATATATACGTGCGTGTGTGTATGTGTGTGTGTGTGTTTATATTAGTTTTATACCTATTCCATGATTCTGACGGTGTAACAAAAAAAAAAAACAACTGGAAAACGAATTTGCAAATGAAGTATCGGAACTGATATACATATTTACCAACCCCTCCGCTCGGGCAGGATATGACACAAGGTCAATTTCTTAAGCGAAGTTTAACAGGTTTGAATTCAGAGTTTTCCTTCTCCTAGACTAGTTGCCTCACCAATGCTGAAGAACCTAGTCTGCCCTACTATTTTACCCATAGCTTGAGGGAGAATAATTGGATTCATACCTTTCCCAAGGGTATTAGTGCAAAGTGAAATGCAATCAGTTTCGTCCAGGATTTGAACTCGTGTCGCCGTGTCCATTTCCTACGACGATAATCATTTCACCACAGGCACCTCCTTACACCACGGGCACCTCTCGAACTGATATATATATTGTGTCCACATAGAGCTGATGTAAATAAGTTCTTGCTGGTTGGCCAACTCTAGCTTGTGTAGGGGTTCATATATATATATATATATATATATATGTATATGTGTGTGTGTGTGTGTGTGTGTGTGTGTGTGTGTGTGTGTGTGTGAAAAGATAAGTGAAAAGATTCAATTATCATTTCGTCTTAATTTCATCAAAGACTTTTGCCCAGTCGGCTGGGGCTGTAGAATCTACCGACTGCACATCTACAGAGAGGTAAGGACCGCCTGAAACGATTGTCTTGGGTCTGACACAAAACAATCAGGTTGTGAGGTTCCATTAATGTTGGAGCTTTGGGTAATTAGGAGTACGCGTTCGTTGCCATTGCTCCAAGTTTCACCCTGACCCAGAGTGATAGCACCTGATAGGGTCCTATCTGTGGGTCAAATAAAAATAAACTGTGTACTTCTGCTAAACTGAATTGCATGAAATAGAAATGTTTTGACATTCAAACTGCGTACTTAAGCTTAACTGAATTGCTTGAAATAGGACTGTTTTAATATCTAAACTGCGTACTTGTTCTAAACTGAATTGTTTGAAATGGAACGGTTTTATGCTAAACTGAACTTTTGAAATAGAACTGTTTTGACATTTTGCTGTGTGTAAAAAAATATTCTCATACTGAACTGAATTCTTTGAAATAGATATGTTTTTGACAATTAAACTGTGTACTTATGCTAAACTGAATTGTTTGTAATAGAACTGTTTATTTGTATAAAAAGGATTTTACTTTAAATAACCTAAAAAGGTTAATAGGCCATTAAACCTAAACAAACAAACAATCATTATAGATATCGTCAGAATGATTATGAGGAAATCTATGATAAAATAAAGACGAAATATTAATTGAATCCGTTTTCCGTGCTTCGGTTTATCCGCTTTTCCACTTATATATATGACTGAAGAGTTCTGATAGAACGAAACAGTCTGTCCGTTGATGACAATATATATATATATATATATATATATATATATATATATATATATATATTTATGAACAGTAAATAAAGGCTTGTAATACGACAATATGTAGAAAAACTGATAACAACAATCCAAGTGGAAGGAATGATTTATTAACGGGTCGACACTATAGCGTTTCGGTTCTACTGAACCATCATCAGGACCATATCACCCCTCATGGTCCTGATGATGGTTCAGTAGAACCGAAACGCTATAGTGTCGACCCGTTAATAAATCATTCCTTCCACTTGGATCGTTGTTATCAGTTTTTTTATACACACACACACACACACACACATATATATATATATATATATATATGACCTTTGTTAGATATTTGTTGGCGTTTAGCTTTAGTGAATCTTGCACAGAGCAACATCGTATATGACTAATTTGCTGACAAAACAAAAGCCCTGCGTTGTTGTTCTACAGCATAAAATAATCGAAGACTTATTTCTAAAACTAATTTTAAATAAAACTACTTTTCGCTACCGAGTCAGGAACAGAATATTTGTTTCAGTGTTTTTCAGTGACAATGAAAATATGGACGTTGATATAATGGCGCCTGTGATTGCTGTAGAAACAATCCCATGATTCAAAGAATCATTTGTTTATTTTTGTTCCTTGGTAATTGTTAGGACGGCGACGAGGACATTAAGATAAGATTTTACAGTACACTGATATGAATAAAATTGAAACAATCTCATACCCACCAAAACCGTTATCATTACCATCAACATCATCTTGACAGTCAGTATAATCATTTATATAATCAACGCGGATTTCAAACAGGGAGGGTAGCTGGATGGGGACAATAAATCAAGGAAAATAATTCCC